>BMAW01119587.1:0-20654 GCA_019974015.1 Nephila pilipes
ACTTAAGTACATGAAATTTGAATGCCCTCTATGACCAGGATTATGAGTTAGAAAATTCCAAACTTGTAGCAAATTTGAGCCCTAGAAATTGATCAGCTTTTAATAGCTGAACTTCATCTTCACTTTGTCATTAACCACTTCTTTATTATCATAAAATATCATAAATTCACCAAAAACATCCTCATCCAAGGACTTTCTATCATCAATTCTTAGATGTCAGCCATTTTGCATGTTGAAATCTTTGTCACCAATCACATTTGATAGAGTTATAATTTTAGAACTGCAGCCGATTTTGTACTATAAACTTCCACTTTAGCTTATGCTGGCAAAATTTATTTCCAAAAAGCATTTAAGATCATTGGTGACAATGTTAATGACAAAAGAAACATGTATAATACAATCCATAATTAGAAGTTCCATGTTTTCACAATAGTCAAATTTTATTCTTCCACCGAATCTAAAAATATATTTCAATGTTTGGTTTATGTATTGCATTATGAATTCTGATACAATATCCTCGAAGTGGCTGATCAAAGAAGTGTATAGGCAGTAAAAGCATCATTTAAATATTTGGAAAAAAATTTTTTTGGAGGATTGTGTTGAAAACAAAATTCATGTAAAAAAGCTTCCGAACCGTATTATTTCAAAAATGTAAAAAGAGAGTTGGGATGTATCACATCATTTAACAAAATAATATTCTTTAGTGAATCAAGTACATAATTTATCAAATTATAAAATATTTGAATGAATTGTTTTTTTTTGCTTAAAATATTAAAGTTTTTAAAAAATTCATGCTCAAAATTATTTTTAAAAATTTAAGAACACGTACATCTAATGAATTAAAAAAAATCACTATATGAACATTCACTTCTTGCTCACAAATGTAACTTTAAAACTTCTACTTATCACATTTAATTAAGACTAATAGTATTTGATCATTAACCAAAATAATTCTTTCCTTACCCACTAATTGTATCACATAGAAATTGAAAAGCAATTTTGAGTTCAATTTTAAATTACATATAAGATCTCAAAATGGTCTACAGGATAAACTTCAAGCTTGGATGTTTCATTAGTTAAATAATAAAACACCTAAATTGATACTTTACACTCCAAATTAAGAAGTTTCACAGAGAAGTAAAAAATATTTTAAATGCATGCACATGTTTTTTGAGTTGATCTAATATGTATTATTTAAAGTACAAGAGTTTAGATGAATGAAATTTTTTAAAAAATTTAGCTTTTTTAAAACTAGTTTATACTTATAATATACATACGTAGGAACACTTGGTGATGGAGCAGAGCTACCTGAGCTTGTCTATAATTACTGGCAAAGCCATTATCAGCTGGAAAAAAAACACCTGTAGTAATTTGTACATATCATATTTAAATCTATTTAAAAATCAAATTATACAAGATACAAAACTGATTCTAGATTCCTACAAATGCATATGGAATACTTCAAAATAAAAATTGAGTCTTCCTTTTCTCTATTCTTGAAGGAATTACTTCAGTCACTAAATGTAGTAAAAATGTTCCCTCATCGTTATAGAGTTTTTCAACTTACTCATTGATAGATGTTGTATGCTCACTTTCAGTTCTAGGTTTAAAAAAAAAACTGATACAATTCTTAGAAAGGGTTTTACATATATTTAAGTATGGTTAATAATACCCTTCAAAAATGTAAAATTTAGTTTGTATCCCAAACTTATACTTTTTTTTTGAGCCAAATATAGTATGCCTTTTTTTTAAACCTAGAACTAACCTGGCTCTCAATATGATGAGTTAAGTACCTACGAAAAGTTTTACATATACTCACAGAGCAACAGCCATAAAATTTAAAGAGTTGGAATGCTGTTCAGTCCAACCACCTTTGGTTGACAGAATTCTTTTGTGATATTTTGCCAAATGTGGCTACCCTGTTTTTAATGTTCTATGACTGTTTTAGAAGTGACAACCTTTTTGGTTTTCAATTTCAATTAAAAGTTTAAATTCTTTATACCAAGTCACTTTTTTTTTTGCAAATAAGTTGGTTATGTTATGGATTTTTTAGCCAGATTTTTGATGCCTTTGTTCCAAAACTGAAACTTTTGCATTTTGAGAGATTTTTCATTTTTTGCAGGTTCTTTGTTATGCTTTGGTCCTTTTTTTTAGCCAATTTGAGGACTGGATCTTTTGCACCTTTGTTCACAAACTTAAAACTTCTGCTTATTGAGACAAAATTCGAGATCAACCATTTCTCTGTGCCTGGACTCCATGGATTGTTGTGCATTTCTCTCTGGAATGTTTCTGTGTATTTTCTCCCAAGTCTAAATATCAACAATGGTTGCTAGAATGAGTATGAATGAGGTGAGCGAATTTCTAACAGATTTAAATGAAAGAATCAAAAGGAAAGATTCCTCTTACAGAACTTTAGAAATGTGAGAGCAGGAACTTTTTTTTTTAAAGGAATAGTTCCACAGAAGGGAATGAATGGTATTACAAGAACAAAGAATAAAATTATCAGAATTTTACTAGAGCATTAGAAGAGGTTCATTATTTTCTGGTTTATTAGAGAATGTGTGATTTCGATTGAGTAACAAGATAGTTTTTCAAAGGTTCATTAAAAATTTAATGAAAATCTGACTGTAGATTGTTTTGTCAATACAGAGAGATGTTTGTTTTTATGTGATTTAGTTTAGTTTTTATTAACGTCGCACTAGAAGCAACACGAGGGCTATTGGCAACGGACCTCGTAATTTTGATCCACGGTCAAGTAACGAGGACAACGCCTGAACTGGCACCCCCTCTCCTAACATCCATACCACACCAACGGGAGGACTTTGGGCCCCGAACAGATATAACGTGCATCAGCCCCGGCGGGTCTTTAGTGGCCAAGGATCGAATACGCGACTGAATGAAAACCGCCGGTCACTAGTCCCCGACCTTCACCACTAGGCTACCACGGCCCTTTGCTTTTATGTGAATAACAATAACGTTTTTTGATGTTCTTCAAGTGACTAGATTTCGTTTGATAGATGTACAAATGAGTTTACAGGATAAATGAAGAATCCTTTGTAGATCGAAATGTTTTGCCAAGAGAGATATATCTGAGTTGATGAGCACATGTAAAGTGAGGCAATGCAATTATTTTAAAGGAAAGGAATGATTGATATTAATAATGTAGAAAGATAGGGACATTTTATTAGTTTTATTGGTGAAAATGCAGTTTAGCATAACCACTTAGCGAGATTTGAAAAATCGCCAAATTTAGTGATTTTTTTTGGCGGAACCTTTAAATCCGCGCAGCGGAAAAGAAGGAATTTTTTGACTCACATTATCACCACATTTAGGACATAAATAGGTGAACGAAATTAAACCTAATTTTATAACCCATACAATTATGCTTTCCTTCCTTCTGCGAATTAGACAAAAATTGCTAAGTACATTCACTCGCCTCTGTCTAAGTCATTCTCGCAGCCATAAAACCTGTACTTGGGAGAATAAACGGAGAATTAGTGATTGTTGAGCAGGTTAAAAACGCAGAAACACAAATTCAATCCAGCAGGTAAAATTAAATAAAAAACGTGAACAACGAAAACCACGCAAGGACAGCAATAGTGAAACACGACAGAGCTGGAAAAGTTTCTAAACGAAGTAATGCACAATGATTGTTCGAGAGACTCTGAGAAGTCTAAGCTCAGCAACGGAAGCGCCAAAAATCATAACCTCTGATTGGTTAAAAAACAAAAACATGCAGAATTAGCAGAAGAAATGGCGGCGCAAAAATCTACTGTCCGTGATTGGCTAAAAAAAAAAAAAAATACATCCATCAAAGTTCCGTGAGTGTGAGACTGTGGGGGGAGGGGTAATGAAGCGAGAGAAAAGGTATTCCAGACACAGGGAGAAAAAAAAAATATCAGGTGAACTGGAATCCAAATTCATAGAGCCCCGTGTAAACTAACAACAGTGAATAAAAAAAGATCAGAGAGAAGATGTATATAACTAAAAAAAATATCTGGTGAACTGGAATCTGTATTCATATGGCAAATTCGAAAGGGTAGCCCCGCATAAAGCAACAACAGTGAAAATAAAATGGTTAGAGAAAGGTATATATATAAAGCTCGTTAACTGAAATCAAAAATTATATGCCATATTCGAAAGGGTTGCCACGCTTAAAGGCACCGGAGCGGAAAGAAAGCAGGGTAGCCACAATTGGCAAAATATCGCCAAATAATTCCTGTCGCCAAGGCGTGGTTACGCTAAATTGCATTCCAACCGTTTTAGTGTTGGTGATAAAAAAATAGAGATGTTTTTAAGTATTATGCTCATTAAGTAACATATGAATGAAAGTGCATATGAATGAGGTTCAGTGAAATGAAGATTTGGTTGTGGATGAATGGTAGACGAAAGAGGAATAATTGGTGTTGGGAACATTAATGCTTTCACACACTTCATACATGATGTTATTAAATATTAGCTCATTTATATTAAGGGTCACAGGAAAAATAGGAAGTTAAATTTTTTTTTTATTTTTCCCTATAACACTTCGCAGGCTTCTCGTACTACGGAAAAAAATGTCAACTTTGGCAATTTTCGAAATCGTGTCGAGTGGCTGGGCTAAACAGCATTTTCACCATTTAAAGATGTAACAGATAGTTTAAACATTCTGAAATAAATACTATAGAAAGTAGGTAAGTTTTTCAGTTACACTAATTTTCAATCTTTATTATGAATTTAATGCAATATGCAATCATAGTCTGAACAGAAAACTTAATAATAAAAATAACTCCTAGGGCTTTATACATAAATAACTAGGTGAGGCATACTAAGCAATATGTAATAATTTAATTAGAGAGATTTATTCAGTTAAAAAAAATTAAGACTTTTAAGGCATGTTGAAAACATGCACCTAGAAGTTTCACTTGCTAATGTAACAATTAATAGGGTTAAAACAATTCTACAAAACAGAGCCTTACTAAAGAACATCCCGAAAATAAAAAAAAAAAATAACAAAAATTTCATAAACATCACGAAAATAAAATAAAAAAAAAACCAGTTACGACATCTATTAAACGCTACATTTAATTAATAGAATTTCTATATTCAATCAGATACGATTGCACAGAAAGTTAGTAACTTTTCATTCTAGACGAGATACAATACAATTTATTCTTTGTAAATAAATAAAAAAAAAAAACTAAGATATTAAGTAAAATACCCATTAATGCTTAGCAAATAGCACGAGTTGATTTGAGAATGTTCCCAAATCTACAATCACTTTTCAAAGTTTTCAATTGTCTATTGATTTAATTATAAAAACTAATTAAATTGTATCCAATTTCGCATTTTTAGCAATATTATGCTATTCAAATTTTTGTATTTCACAAACGACAGAACACATAGTAACAAGAAATAAAAGTTTCTATTATCTAAAATATCAGTATATAACATACTAATAAATTAATCAGTTTGAAAACGAATATTTGCAAACATCAGATTTATTTACTTACCTAAAGTCAAAGTCCAATTATTATTAGTTTTTAAAATCAAACTGTCAATCCTGACACAAAATGGAGAAAATAAGATACATTATTCAGAAATTTCAGAAAGGACAACCCATAACCGCTCTTGAAAACAAGCCATTTTAAGGTGTGTGTTGAGATGTTTATACCCTACATAATATCAATATTTTTCATTATCCTCTAAATATCTTTGCGAAAAAGATAAAACAATATATTTCCTACAAGTGAAATAGGAATAAATATGCTGAAAAATTTAAAGGAAATATCGTGCTTGACGAATATCTTTTGCCCAAAAAGAGTTCTATTTTTTTTTTTAACACTTTACTGATGCAACATTTTGAAAATCATTCCATAAAGATCTTTACTTGATTGTGGCGCCATCTATTAAATCCATATACAACTAAAATATATTATTAAACTTATACATTTTGTAAGAAACAATGATAAGCAGTATATTAACTGCATTAATATTTGTTTATTATCTTTTGCAAACATACAAAGATACTTAATTGATTTCCCGTTTATAACCTTACCTTTTCTTCTTTGGAAGTTGTAACTTAATAGCAAAAGTTTATGTATGGGGAGTTGGAATGAATCCCAATATCAATAAATTTTAATTATAAATATAAATTCCGAAAAATCAATAAGCTTACAAAGTTTTCATATAAAAAAAGATTTAGTTACATATATATTTTTTAATTTTGCATAAGCTATAACAAAATTTTTATTGCTTTGTTATTTAAAATTATTTTCGTTTCACAGATGTTTATTTTTAACTATTCCAGATTTTTTTTTAACAAACAGATTTTTCATTTCTTTTCAATCAACATATTAGCTGTTCTATAATATGTGTAAAACTGTGTAGTATAGCCTTTATTTTAGAATTGGAAACTACTTTTGATGAATTATTTTTTAACTTTTTAAACATTTTTTTTGGAAATTCAAGTAAACGTTTGCTTTCATCTATTTTAAATAATTTTCAAATAATCCAATTAACACTTTCCTCACCTTTAACATTTTAAATTTAATATATAATTTATTTCGCCATCAACGATTTTAATCTTCTGAAAAGCTTGTTCCTAAAGTGGAATGATTCAACTCTTTTGATTTTAATTATCGTACAAACATATGTTTTTTTAAAAAAATTAAGCTTGATAATCATCTTTATAAGTAACATTCTTTTGCCTATAAGAATAAATTTTTTTGATATTTGTTTGGCTGAATTTCAGCAAATGAAAAGAAAAAGTATTTGATATTTTTAATTTGAATGAAATACTAGAAAAATCAAATTAAAAAAAAACCTGCAATAATAACCATAGCGTTTTTACAACGTTTTTCTGTATTTCACTTGGTGTGTGTGTGTCATCAAATTTTCGATCGTTAATTTAACCAACTTCCCTTTAAGCTAGAGCTCTGAAACTTTGGAATCGTTCTTACTCAATTAACAATGCAATATTTAGACATTTGAGACAAGTTTTAACTAATATTTCAATAAGCTTTGCCACCAGATAAAAATGTTGTTTTTACAACGTTGTTTTTTATTTCGAATTATTTCTCCTGATATTATGTCTTCGCCTAAAGTCCTTGAAATAAAACCCAAACTCAGAAACAGACCAAAAAATTTCTTATTAATAAAACATTTCCGCGTTGGTAAAACGTATATATCCATTTATCATACTTTATCTTCAAAATTTTGAAGTATTTTATAACTGAACCATTTTCCTATTTAGTAGATAAAGTATCAATTGATCATTACTCTAAAGCAAATGAAGTGTGGAATATATTTTATATTTATAAAAAAAATAGATTGATTCACAAAAAGAAATTAGTAGAATCATAAGATATTCTAAGTTCTATAGGATACTGAAAGTAAACTGTAATATAAATCTGTTCCTTCCTTACTTGAGGGAACCGAGCATTCCAACAAGGTTTTCAAGTTACAAAAGGAGGTCGTCGCAGAATAGCCCCCCCCCCTTCCCATCTTACACAAACGTCCAGATTTACAAAGAACATTAAATATAAAAGTTACATTTAAATCTACAAAAATAAGTTTGAAACAGGTAATACAGTGCGTTAAGAAATTATGAGATCACTAACGAATTTGTGCATTTCCGAGAGACTAGACATTATTCGCCATTGTATGCATGTGTATTTTAAATGGATCTAGAAGCACGTTCTGTACTAATCGCAACTTCAAAAATAAAATTTTGTGCTAATAAGATCTGCTCATTTTTTTCCCTCTAAAAATATGATAAGGTATGTGTACAAGTTTTGGAACATAAGAACAATATTCAATATATTATATTATCTTCACAACCGCTTAGGCCTTGTGACGTCATAGCTTGTAAACATTTTGTTGTTTGTTACTGTATTCTTGGAAATGATATACTCCCCTTGAATGACGTCATTTCCCCTTGCAACAGCGGAAACCGTTACGCTGCCCACCAGACACCAGACAGTTTCGGAGTCGAGACGTTGTCTTTGGCGAGAGCAGAACTCTGTAGTTGAATGGTGGTTATGAAGATGTTAATAAATGATTTTTTTTAAATAATTGATGCCTCGTATATTTTGCCACTACGCCACAGCTTAAATTAATTGGTGGCAGCGGTGGGATATGATCCCGATCGAGAAAAAAAAAAGTGTCGATATGTGGTGAAAGTGAGCCACACCTTTTACGGCGAAGAATGCCGATGATATAACCAGCCTGGGTTATTGTTTTAAGTGCACCCTGCACGTTGCTAACTTTTTGATTGATAAAAGTGCGCCCTGCACATTGCTAACTTTTTCGTTTGATGGAAGTGCACCCTGCACTTGGAATAAAGCGTGTGAGAAAAGGAAGTGCGTCCTGCACTCGTAATTAATCGTTTGAAAAAAGAAGTGCGCCCTGCACTTTAATCGTTTTGATGAAGGTCCGCCCTGCATGTTTATTCTTTTGTTTGATGAAAGTGCCCCTGCACTCAGTTTTGAAGAAGAGATTACCGTTCGAAGAAAGTACTCCCGGTACTTAGTTTACTGAAGAAAGTACTCCCTGTACTTAGTTTTACGAAAAAAAAAAAAAAAAAGAAAGTACTCCCTGTACTCCAAAATCGTCGTCTTCAAGAAAGGTTTTGAAGAAGTGTTTACAGTACTGTGTTCGATTTTCTTTTGGAATTGCATCTTGGAATTGTGTGTTGTCATCAAAAGAAAAGAAGAAGGAAAAGATAAGTGTTTTTTTTCTTACATGAAAAATTTATTTTCTGTGATTTTAATTTGCAAAGAAAATTTTGTTGTGAAGCATTATAGTTTTGTTTTGATTTTGTATTAAACTATTAATTTATCAACGATATATATATATTGTGTTATTATTGAATTGTAATGAAAAGATTGTGTGTGTAGAGATCATAAATATCTTATAGCTATTATTAAGAAAAATCTAGAGAAGTTTCGTTTTAAGGTATTAGATAATATTGGAGAGTTATATTCTTGTATGAAAATAGTATTAGTATTCTAAGAATTTACTGCATTTCTTATTTTATGTGTGTTAATTAAGAACTGAAATTGTGTTGTTAAAAGGAATAAATTTCGTTTTGATTTTCAAATGCAAATTTAATTTTGATATTTTTATTGAATGTGTATGATCTTTCTTAATTTAATTACAAACATCACAGAAAGTAGACTTAAGGTAATAAGAATTGTGTCAAATTTCGTTTTAAATTTTAATTTACAAGAAAGTCATTTAGTTCTGCTTTTGAAATATAAGAATTCTATGAATGCTTTGTTGTATTTATGTGAATATTTTTACTGTATTTATGTGAATATTTTTATGTAATTTTGGAGGAGGTAAATAAGTTACATTTCGAAAGATTTTTCAGTTTGATACTGTAAATTCGTAGATAGGTCAAAGTTTTAGATTTATTTGAGTCAATTAGCTTTCTGGTGTTATTTTTTTTCTTTCCTTAAGAAAATGGCTTATTTAGCAAAAGGTAAAAAGGAGGATTTGATCAGTTTGGCGGAAGAATTAGACTTAAAAATTACTCAGGATATGAAGATGATGACGTTAAAAGAAATTATTCTTAAGAGTGACGGATACGAAGAGGAATTTGTTAAATCAATATTTGAGGAATTTGTTAAAGAGAGAAAATGGAAAGAAGAATGGGAAATTCAAGAGAAAGAAAGGGAATTTCAAGAGCTAAAACAGAAGGAAGAATTTCAGGAAAAAAGGCGGAGAGAAAATTTTGAGCTAGAAAAATTAAAGCTAGAAGTTCAAATAAGATCAGCTCAAGAACCACAAATGGAAGGTTCAAGAATACCCAGTAAGGAATTAAGCAAGCTTCTTCATAAATATGATATGAAGGAAGATATTAGCCTGTATTTAGTATTATTTGAGCGTCAAGCTAGTAGAATATCTCTACAAAAGGAACTTTGGGTCACACATCTGTTGGGGTTACTACCGCAAGAAATCACGCAGATAATTGCTCGTGAGTCAGAGGAAAAAGCCAATGATTATGATCACGTGAAGAAATTATTGTTAAAGAGATTTAAGTTAACTCCCGAAAAATTCCGACAACTGTTTAATGCGCATCAGAAAATTGCTGAACGTACCTGGCAAGATTTTTATCATGAACTACAGACCTATTTCGATGGATGGACGTCTGGACTAAAGGTTGAAACCTTCGATCAACTCCGGGATTTAATCATTGCAGATCAGATGAAAAAACGTGCACCATTTGAGTTTAAAGAATACTATTTGGATGAATGGTCCATAATTGATTCACCTAGTAAATTGGCTGAAAAATTGGAAGAATTCGAAGATGTGAGAAAAACATTTCGAGCTAAGCCAGTTAATTCATTTTCGAGAGACAAATATGAAGTTAAAGGACCAAGCAAGTTTGGAAGATTTGACAAAACTCCCCGAAGGGTTGAAAATCCCAAATATGAGTCGAACAAGTCTGATAGAAAAAATTTTGGACCTAGTCACAGTAAGGAATTCGAAAAAAGAAGACAACTGAGATGTTTTTACTGTAACGCTCTTGATCATTTACGTCCAAACTGTTCTAAATTGAAGAAAGTTTCAGAGTCTGTAAATTCTGTTTCTGAATGTGATGCAAGAACAAATTTTTTGCAGCCATATACTTCTCACGGAAAAATAAATGGTATCAGTACCGAAATCCTTCGCGACACTGGAGCCACTATAGATATTGTTTGCCGTAGATTTGTGACACCCGAGGATATGACTGATGAACATGTATGGGTGCAACAACCTTTGGATGCTCGTTCAACTTGCTTACCACTAGCAGAAGTTCTTATTGAATGTGAGTGGGGCAGAACATTCACAAAAGCAGCTGTTATTCCAGATGAACTGTATCGTGGTCATTATCTTCTAGGGAATAGGACTGCTGCTCTCTTCGAAAATGAAGGAGACATTTCATAGCACCCAGTGAATGCGGTTCAAACAAGAAGACAGAAATTGAAGGGAAAAGAAGAGACTTCTGAACAGTTGGTAGAAGAACCCCAAAGCATTGTTATTAACAGTGAAGATGCGAATCTTGAAGAGGATGAGCTCCTTCCTACTGATGATGAATTCCAGGCTGAATTAATCAAACTTGATGTGGATCAGCTAGTGCAAGCTCAAAGGGAAGATGCAGAATTAATGCCATTGATAAAAGATGTCGAAGAGGTGGAAAACTCTAAAAAAACTGAGCAGATTATTTTCATCACAGATTCTATACTTGATGAAACTAATATTGATATATTTGGTTCTCCTTGTCTCATCGTAAATACAGATTCTAATATTCAAGTTGTTGAGCATATGGATTGTGAGATTTTAGATAAAAGAGATGTGCCTGAAAATGTTTTAGTTTCTGCTTCAGCAGCCTTGTTCAAAATTATACCACATCAAAGTGTTGATCAAAATGTTAGTTTAAGAACAGAATGTATTAAAATTCCATTTTATGATTCTATGAATATCCAAGGTGATATTAACTGTTCTGCTGGATACTTTACTTGTGAGGAAGCATCAGATGGTTTAGATAATAAGTTTACTCAAACTTCAGTATCAGAAGATGGTGATATGTTATATGATATTCGACCTGAATTAAGTAATGAAGATGTGTCACCTAAAACATTGTCGAACTCAAAAGGTTATAAAATTGATCATGATTTAGAAGGTAAAGAAACTGTATCATGTATCTTTTCAACAGAATCAAATATTCTACGAGATGAATGTCACTTAAGAAATAGAAATGAGAAAGATACAGACAAACATGCCGATGTTGTTTTTGATAAAGAAAATATGCCTTTCTTAGTTCAGAAAATGCAGTCAAGTATTTCTATAAATAATCCATTAAATTATGAAGATCTTAATTGTGAAGAAAATGATATAACTGAGTTCTTAAAAGATGCAGAACATCAGATTGATGCGCACTGTTTGATGAACAAAAAAGAAAAACACGAATTCACTGCAAATAATGAAGATGAAGAAAATGGGATATATTTCAATACAAAGAGAAAAATGTTGGGTTATTTAAATAAAATAAATGACCGAAATAGATTGAAAGACAGAGAAAAGTCTTTAAATATTCCTTATAATTTAGAGTTGCATGAGAGTGAAATAATTTTAGATAATGGAGAGAGATTAGTTATAATTAATAAAAATTGCAATAAATCAATAACTCAGTATTTTAAACATTCAAAGGAAGGTCATGAAACCCCATTTAATCTATATTATTTCTATATATTGTTACCTAATTTTTGTGTTTATAATACCAACATGTTAGTAACAGCTTTATTTCTAAATTTATCATTTTTAAGGTTTCAGATAATGTAATTTCAATGTGTAGGTAAAATGGCTAATGAAAATTTTCATAAGTGTAACTACGAGTAATGAATCAGACTATAAATTATCTAAACGTAAAATGTTGTTTATTATCTCATTGATGATGATGGAATTTCAAGTATAGCTGAGAGTTTAGACAGTTCTTTGGCAATAAGTAAATTTTTTGAATCTCTGATAATAAAATACAGTGTACTGCTTTGGAACATTTACAAAAAAAAAAAAAAAAAAAAAAATCCATATAAATTAATATTAATGCTCCATAACTGTCATGGTATGAAAATGCTAATGTGCTTTGTAGAAATGTTACATACTTAAAGGTTTATTTATGTTGTTGGTATTTGCTGAATATTTGTATTGCAGATATTTTAGAAGATGATTGTATGTGTCATAACTTTCATATATATGTGTAAAATGCTTTATGAGTATATATTCATTGTTTTATTTGTGGGGAAGATTAATGATGCTGTAGATGTATATTTGATTGCCTAAGTAGACTATTTTAATGGGAAAGTTATATGTGGAGATGATATATTTAATGTAATAATTTCGTGGAAATAATTTTTGTATATGGAATTACAGTGTATTATTGTATATGTTTGTTTTACGTTGTCTCATTAGTATGTATATATTGTAATTCCTATAGTGTGTAAATCTTTCTGAAATGCTTTTTACTAACATAAAAAGATCTTAACGGGGGAGGAGTTGTGACGTCATAGCTTGTAAACATTTTGTTTGTTACTGTATTCTTGGAAATGATATACTCCCCTTGAATGACGTCATTTCCCCTTGCAACAGCGGAAACCGTTACACTGCCCGCCAGACACCAGACAGTTTCGGAGTCGAGACGTTGTCTTTGGCGAGAGCAGAGCTCTGTAGTTGAATGGTGGTTATGAAGATGTTAATAAATGATTTTTTTTTAAATAATTGATGCCTCGTATATTTTGCCACTACGCCACAGCCTTTATTAAGTGGTGCTAACTGGATATTTCAGCAGGACAATGCTTCTTGCCATACATCTAAATCAACCCAAGAATTGCTTAAAAAAAAAAGGTTAATGTTTTGCCATGACCAAGTTGCAGTTCAGATTTGAACCCCATGGAATATCTTTGGGGTATATTATGTTACAAAATTTATGTTAATAGTAAACAGTTTTCATAAGCCCATGAACTGGAATAATCATAGTTAAAAAAATTGCACAATATTTCGGAAATTAAACTGAACGATCTGGACATTTCAATTGTAAAGAGTTTTTGAGGTGATCAAGAAAAAATGGAGGTTTCTCCAATGTTAGATTAGTTTTCATTTTTTTTTTTTTAGCCAAATGGTCTTATAATTTGTTAAGAATGATTTTCCATTTATTTCTAATATACTTTTGTTAACATAATCATTTATTACATTATTCAAAATTTTTAAATCATAATAATAATAATTATGCATAAATATATTTTATTTGTCTGAATTATATTTGGAACCATTTTATTTATTTCATAATTTTCAAAATTAAGATGGTCTTTGTAAAAGAGTACATGGAGTTTATCGATATTTTAACAAAATAATCCAACTTATAGTAATTTAACAGTCCCCTTTGAAATAAAGTTAATAATTATTTTTTAAAAAAATGCTACGTGAATATAAATTAATATAACTAAAAACTTAATTAAATCTAATAGATACTCCTTTCGAATTTTTTAATATAACCGAAAAAAACTTTTCTAAAGATAGATAAAAAATATTTTTGATATAATTAAAGGTGAAAAAATATATACATAAATCTTGGAGGATTTATTCAAGAGGAACTGTATAATCATCTTGATTCCAAAGCTCTTATACACATTTTTAAGAAATTAATCATGGATATAAAAGAACGCATTAAATTTTCTAATTACGTAATTGGTATATATTTTTCTCAGAGAGGGTAGTCGATGAAATATAGAAATTTGAAATGAAATTAAACTTCGATTTTCTGATTCTTGCAAAAATATAAAAATAAAACTTCGAGCGATGAGATCGCATTTGCTTGCCATTAAGCAATTGTGTAACTCCATCAGTTGAAGCAAAACATTACCTCACAACATGGTACGCTTTACCATCCCTGCCGGGATTCGAACCCGGGACCTTTGGATTAGAAGTCCAACGCGCTATCCACTGCGCTACAGGGACCACGGAGAGTAAGAAGGAATGATTGTAGTCAAATAAGGAAAAATAAAAATAAATATATAGAGATAAATAGTGGTATGTAATATGTAAAAAAGATACTAATTCACATTCACAATAATAAAGTATATTGAGTAACGAAGAGATCATATTTTGTTATTTTAGTTATTTTATCTATTTATTTATGTATTAAATAGCTCTTGATGATAACACTAAGAGTGAGAAAAATGAAAATCTTTGCATTTCTCTTTTTTTTACAAAAGGAATTTTTTTTCACTGCTGCAAAGAATAATTTTCTGTTTCACACACGTTGAAGTTATGCGAAATCTTTTCAAATGTTTCATCATTTCTTTTCCATAATACTCGCTTTTAATTTGACAAAACGTTTTCGTTCAGAATATTTGATAATTGGTCAAAATTATTTTGAAATTGATGTATAAAATGCGATTACAATTGCGAATTAATAACAATTTAAGTATTATGCTTAAGTCTTTTCAAATATATAATAAAAAAAAAACGCCTTTATTTACAATAAAAAATCTTAGTTTCCTTTTTTTTTTAACACAAGAACATCTTTGAAAAGAATATTATGAAATAAAAATATATTTGTATCATGAGAAAAATGTTTTACAAAAAAGTTTTTTAGATAAAAAGAATTGTATGAGAATACACAATAGCAATGTAAAAATGAAAAATTAAAAAAAAAAATTAATTTTCGAAAGCTAAGCAACTTATTTAATTGTACAATAATAAATGCTACATTCGTAAAATAGATACTAGATGGCAGCACGTATAAATGTGAAATTTGTCTTTGATTTATTGTAGCAAATAGATAAACAAAAATATGTGGAACATAATGAGAACTTATTTTTCTGGCTTAACCTTTTTATTTCTATTTTTGACAGATATAAAAAGTGCTTTAAAAGTATATTATTTTCCTACAATTCTTATATATATATATTTTTTTTCAGTTTCGTTGCCAATTGTTTCAAGGCGAAGTTCTCAAATCAATAAAAGATGAATGCAAATAGTTTTTAATAGTAATATTGCTTAGTCATTTAATTTTATATATTTTTATATATTATTGGAAAAGTATTAAAAGCTTTTTTCGTTTAGTTACTTAATTTTATTTGTAACTTTTTATGAAAAAATTATTTGAAAAGCTTTTTGTTTTGATTCTCAAGAGATTTTAAACTTCCAAATCAAAGTGGTTTTTTAAATGCACGATTTCTTTGGTTGAATCATCAAATTATTTGGATTTTTAAAATGATTTCGTTCAAATTATTAAGATATGAGAGCAAAAACAAACAGTGCATTATATTTGTTGCTACAGCTTCTATTCTAACATCTCTTGCAGATAATATTGGCAATGAAGTTTATATTAGAGCTATAACTCTTTTTACGATTAAAATATTTCTGTTATAATTTCTATGCAAATGATTCCCTTGATCTAATTTAATAGCCATATTTTATTTTTTTCAAAGAAAAATATTCTTTTAAAACTACTTTATAAAATTAGAATAATTTGGATTCCCCCCCCCCTCCGAAAAAAAAAACAATTTTTTTGGGCATTATTACGAAGCTTTAATTCAAAAATTAAATTTTTATCTGGGCTAGACGTATAATTCAGGGAAATTGTTCGCGTATTGCCAGGAATATGCGTACTATAGTTTGATAACCACTGTGAGTGCTATTAATTGTTAGAAATTTACGATTCCCAAATCTTCTATATTTCTAATTAGTTTGCTGAACCTAAGAAACCCCCCATCAAGTGGTACCTTTCTCCGTTTCTGTAACCTTTAGGCTTAGGTCGCTAATGGGTAGCTAGTGGCTAGTACAATACAGGATCCCCAGTTATTTGCCTTATTTAAAGACCCTAGAGGGATAGGCTGAGTTGACTTTTGACCAGCTACCTAAACCAAATCACCTGGAATCGAACCTGTGTCGATAGAGCTTGCAGTTAGACATGTGAACAACTTCACCACCAGGAGCCATTTTTATGTATAGTGTGTGGTTCGATTATTGAAAACAAACATCGTGAGATGAATAAATATAATTTTTCGTACCTATTTCCATTTTGCGAAAAATCTTTTAAATAACTTGTTGCATCGCAAGTTTCAGGGAAACTCTTAAAATGTTCACTCTTACTAAATCAGTTAATTTATAAGCAGGTAGAGACATTTTCTTCGAATTATAAACGTTGATAAGTATCATACACTAACAATATTTGTTTTTTTTTATATATATATACTCTTACTCTACGGACAAGATTTTATAGTTTTTCCTCGTTTCCTTTAAAAAAAAAACTTCACTTACAGAAATTCTGCAACAGTATTCGACTAGAAAGTGAAATGTCGACCAAAACAGCGCAATAAAAAGCAACAACACTTACGATCAATAATAATATCGCACTAATAATGAAGCAATGGACGCAAGTGAAATTTAATAAACAGGATACATATAAACGATACACATGATCCCAAAATCTGAGCAGTATAGTAATTATTAGTAATGTAGCTGTGGGCCTTAGACCATTCCTTTCAATAGGGCGTTGCACCGCCACGCGCTGCTACACAGGTCTCAATAAGATGTGGCATTGAGTCAAATAGACACTCCATATCATCCCAAGGCAGAATTTGTCCACACTTGTTGCGCTGAGCTTTTTAAATCTCGAATAGAGGATATATCCGGAGATTGGGAAAGTCTCAGAAGTGCCTGCACACGATGAAGGCATTCCTGGACAACCCGAGACGTATACGAGTGGGTATTATTTTGCTTTGGAAAGCAAAAAGATTCTTGGTACGGAATGAGAGCTTATGAGGCCACACAATATCATTCACATGACTCTAGGATGTCATTGTGCCTTGAACCACTACTAAATAGGATCAACTGTGAAAGGATACCATAATGCGTACTGTTTGGGAGTGGTGCCCCTCGACTAGATCAGGAATGGACCTCTATCCAGGGGCCCGCCATAACCAGGCGTGATGGTTACCTGACCCTAAAACGAAGCGTGACTCCTCTCCGAACATCACGGAATGCTATTCCACAACTCCCCGCGTTGCTCTGGCTAGGTAGCCAATGATTTGATGTCAAAGGCGGAACTCTTTGAGGATGCTTGAATCTTACATTCCCTTCTAGGAAGCATCTACCAATAATTTTCCCACCCACTCGAACGTCTACAGGTCCACGAATAGAAGTTCAGGTCACCATTGGATTTGTGCGTGCTGGGTGAATAATTTTTCTGTCATTTCTATTGGTGATTTGCATGGCACTCCTAGAATAAAAATGAAGTGTGTTACTTCCTTCTTGTGTCCACTGTTGCCAATACTATTCGATAGTAGAGTCGGCGCGATTCAGGACAAAGCATCGACGATCCTGAGAGTGTAATTCCTGTGATGAAATCTCAATCAAAGTCTGTCAAACGCTCAAATAGTCGGATCAGTCATCATTCGTTTTCTATGTACAATATTGCATCAGTCGGCGTCTTTCGGGCTCATACGGATAACAAGACGCCGATATTTATTCCAACCGGTTCAGGAACCAATCATCTCTGCTGAGTGTGCACGCATGCGCGATCGCTCAGTTTCCCAGTGTTTATTTACAAAGAAAGTGTTTACAAAGTTTCTCAAGATTGTGGTTTGGCTTCTTCGAGGCGAACTATTTTTTTTTTTTTTGTCACTGGGTGTAAAATATCACATCATAAACAAATTCAACCTATCAACCATAAATTCATACGTTGTCTAAAAACCTACGCAACTGAAGAAATAAAAAGAAAAAAACTAAAGTAAAATTAATATAAATCGTATAAAAGTATTATAATTAATTAAACATACTAAAATTAAAAATTTAAAAACAAAAATCTATTAAGTAATTAAAAAATTATAAGAGAAAGATCAGTGAAAGAAAAGCAAAATTTAGAATAATGGAAATAATGTAACTAAAACCGTTCCATACTTTGGAACATAACAATATATATATATATATATATGTGTGTGTGTGTGTGTGTGTGTATGTATATATATGTATATGTTACGATAAATGTAATAAACTGGTGATTATGTATAATTACTGGTAATTATTCATAATCTCCACTAAACTTGGTAAATGTGATAAATTATTGAATATTTATTACATTTACTGGTTAGTTTAAAAAATCACCAATTCATAACGGAGAATGTAATAAAAGTCTATAAATTTTCCAAAAATTGTGATGTCAGATGCACGTGATTTCAGTAATATTTCTAATTTTATGCTGGAGAGACGCTCTTTTTTAAAATAAAATATTGAATAGTGGACGATATGTACGAACGTTTTCATTCCAAGCTATAAAATGTTTTGGATACTATGAAAGCGAGCAGCGGTTTTCTGACGAAAGAAAGATATGACAACTTGTTAATAAAAGCGAATAACAGTAAAAACAAAAGTAGATGGGGAAAACCGAAAGATTATCAAAGACAAAAAAAGATACGACGTAATGAAAGTAGACAATGTTGAAAAACTTCTCTTTTCCCCATAAGTAATGATAGCTCTAATGTAAGATTTTATGTGTACTTTGAAGAACTTTTTACAATAATTCATTCACCAATTGGCCGTGGTGGTAGAAACAGAATGTTAAAAGAACTTCAAAAAAAAAAAAAAAAGTACAAAGTGTTACTACCGAAGCAGTGATGATATTCTTAAACTTATGTGTGTGTGAAAGTTATCAAAATAAATCAAAGGTATCCAAGTTTTATTGTAAGTCCTCTTGACGTACTTCCCATTCTTAAGAATGAAATTTTTAATGTTGTTTGAATATATTTATTTTTTCGAATTAAGATATCGTTACTCTACAAAATAATCTGAATTTATTACATTCCCCATTACGAGTTGGGTATTTTATAAATTTACAGGTAAAGGCGATAAATATTCAATAATTTATCACATTTACCAAGTTTACTGGTGATTTTGAATAAACACCGGATTAATTACTTTTACCGTAATATATATATATATATATATATATATATATATATATATATATATATAGTCGCTTAGGAAAGTGTAAAATTAATCTTCGAATATTTGAAATGTTATATTTTTTTGAAAATTGAATTATATTTTACAAAATATACCACTGATCCCAAATTGTTGTTAGATTTTAAGCACAATGCCTCTCAAAAATGTGTAAGTTTAAACCACACACAACATACAAATTTTTTATTTGCTTTGTCGTTTAATATTTCGATATCCTTGTTCAAATTGTTTATATGTTTTTGTAAAGGTAAAGGGATTTTTTTTTGGGTATAACTCTAATCTAAATTTTAAATTTAATTAGACACTTCTGTAAGATACGGTTGTGTGTTAGGGTCCAACATACATCCGCGTCTTGTAAAGGGAGGGGCAATTTGTAATGATTTCATTTAAATTTAACTCAATTTTTCCTAAGCTTCAATACGACAGTGAGAAGCTCTTCTGATACAAATACTCTTTTGAATTTTTAATTTACGTGATCATGTGCTCAAAAGTTACATGAATCATCAGTCTCCCATGGTTTCGCATCCGTAGGGAGACTTCCGTAGTAGACTTTTATTCCTAATTAAAATACATGAAAATCCCTCCATCCTATACCACGTAATCTGTGAAACGACGCTTCTGGTATCTTCAAGTTAAGTTTAGTTTTTTTTATTAACGTCGCACTAGAAGCAACACGAAGGCTATTGGCGACGGACCTCGTAATTTTGAACCTCGGCTAAGTGACGAGGACGGCACCTGACCTGGCATCCCCTCTCCTAACTTCCACACCACGCCAACGGGAGGACTTTGGGCCTCAACAGATTTTACATGCATCAGCCTCGACTACACGGGGGGGGGTTTAGCGACCAAGGATCGAACCCGCGACTGAACTAAAACCGCCGGTCACGAATCCGAAACTATGGCCACTAGGCTACCGCGGCCTGGTATCTTCAATTAGACAGGATGTAAGTATTACCTCTTGCGCTGTACCCATGATGACTGAAACTACACCTCTGCCTTCAAACTTTTATAATATAGTTCAAAAAACCAAATGAACGATTAAATAAATAGGTAAAATAATTAGATTTTACTCGGTAAATAATTATTACCTTTTCAGCCATGATTGTTACACAAGAAGCTGTTAGTTCTTCTTTCCTCATTCAACACACACACACACACACACACAC
>BMAW01119587.1:21054-36802 GCA_019974015.1 Nephila pilipes
CACACACACACACACACACACACACACACACACAAGTACTCCCGTGGCGTGGAAGTTAGGAGAGGGTGTTCCATCTCTGGTGTAGCCCCTCATTTTGCTTCTAGTCCAACGTTAATAAAACCAGACCCCAATGCCAATATTGAAAAGATGATTTAAACAAAATAAAACGATCTGGAAGAAAAAGGATTTTGACAGTACGGGACGATCGGCACATTTTTCGATTGGTAAAACTTCGGAAGGCTTCAGCAGAAAACTTCACGTGCCACAGTTTGGAAGACTCTTAAGCCAAATACTAACACGAAATTTACGGAACTGAAGAAAACACGAAGTTATTGAAGAATCATTGTGAGGAAAAAGATCGAAATAGGCTAAAATTATCATGTCATAGAGCAATGAGTGGAAACAAATCATACAGGGTATTTCGAAACTCATTGGCAGAAATTCAAGGGGTGATAGAAAGCATCTAAACAAGCAATTTTCAATGCATAGTAGGAGAGCAAGTGTTGAACGGCTGGACGGTGCCGTAATGGAAAGCAGAAAGCGCTAATAATCCTCCTGAAATCCAAAGTAGAAACGACGAGGAGTATGAAAACTCGCGCTTTATGTTCTCCATTATAATGCTTTTCAGCGGTTCACCGCTTGATTCCACCTATGTATTGTGTGGTGAAAATTGCCTGTTTACATGTTTTTGTTGTGATCAATGCTGTAAGGTCACACTTTGTGAAGTGAACACAACGGACTCTTCATCAGAAGGTAAGTAATGTCATGCAAGAAGATTGACGTCACACATGCTAACAACAAGGGCTTATTAAAAACATTTTAATAAAAAGTTGAATGAAAAACAAACATTTTCTGACCTAAGCTTATAAAACACATGGCAGCTAATAACAAGAAAGAAGGTTCAAGAAGAAGGAACCGGCAAACTTCAGTGGAGTTCCTCTCTACCTGCTTGCTTGCTTGATTGGTTGGTTTTTGTGGGATATGGAGTAAAAATGCTTTTCATTCAGTAGATGTCAAAGTACTTTAGTTTTTGCATTAATATTCTAAATACTTGTGTGTGTATGTTTACTACCTACTATTGTTTCCAAAAGTTCTTTGAAGGTAATATTGTGTTGTGGGTTTATCTTGAGTATAATTCCAGAGATGATTTCTTTGGGAGGTATCTTTATTACAACCTAATTGCTTTTCAGTACTGCCTTATATATTGTGTAGCAGAAGGAATCTGAGTTCACTTTGTGGCGCTGCACTTCTACCCGACTCTCGTGCCATAACTCAATTAAATACAACTAACACTAAAAGTCAATAACCTACAAAAAAAGACACTAGACAAATCTCAAACAACCATTTGTTTGATAGCCTTGCAGTACAATGATGGATATGTGCTCTCCTGGATAACATCCTAGATAGATTCATCCATTTAACTAACACCGAATTAATGGTGTCTTACTAAAATCTTTCCAGTTGAGGTTAACTTGGTTTCTCGAATCCTTCGTGGCTGCTATCGTCTGCGACATCTCTTGTTATCGTCTACCGCTTGTAAGGCATATACTCAGCGCTAGTGCCACTCGACCTCTCCTCAAAATTTCCTTTTGCTTATATACTCTCCTATCTAGCTCACTTCACTTTATTTCTACCTGCCTCTAATTAGAATAATCACGTTTCATTTTGGTTTTGAAGAAACTGTTTGTTTCGTGCAATCAATCTCAATTAAAGTCCCCAAGGTTAGAGGAGAGAGAATCGCGAATAGCCCAACGTCACAACTTCAAATTCACATGATTTCAGCCGATTTGCATTGCCAGAATAGCCGGCTTCTTCTTATAGTGGTAGAGTGACGGTAGATTGGAACTTTGATCATCAGAAGCCACATTTTCTATCACCTCTTAAATTTCTGCCCATCAGTTTCGAAACACGCTGTATTTTCTGTTGAAAAGAAATTTAACCTTGATAGTCCCGATGGTTACAAACACTATTTACATGATTCGAAGAAAGAACCGAAAGAATGTTTCACTTGACAAATGGAAGGAGAATCAGCAATGTTTTGGGGAACCTTTAGCCATGATGAATTGTTCGATTTACCTCGAATTTTGGGACGTATGGACTCTGCACAATATCAAGTTATCATTTATGATCATCTCTGTACACTGTTTAGATCTTTGTAAAGTGGTGTTAACTGGATATTTCAACTGCACAATGCTTCTTGTCATTCATCTGTGAATCCATACACCATTCTAAATCCTCAATCTTGTCATACTTCTAAATAAAATACGTAAATAAATAAATAAATGTTTTGCTATGACCGAGCGAAGTCCTGTCATGTACCCCTTGCAGTATAATATGTTGCAAAATTCTTGCTAATAATAAACAGTTTTCTTCATCCCTTGAACTGGAAGTATCCATAGTAAAATAATTCCACAACATTTCTGAATTTAAACTTAATCCTCTGATCATTTCAATGAAAAATGGAGTATTTGAGGTTAATCAGAAAAAACGGACAATCAGTATCTTACAATTTGTGTGTGTATTCAGGCAAGAAGACATATAATTTGTTTACAATTATTTTTTCACTTATTTCTAATATTTTTATTAGTTAATCATTTAATACATTATTCAAAATAATTTAAAACCTAATTATAATACATGTATTGTAATATTATATTTCATTTGTTTAAAATATATTTGGAACTTTTATATTGAGCTCATAATTTTCAAAATTAAAATTCTTTTATAACTTCATAACATATTGTACATTCTCTCCTTTTATTAAATTCCTACTATTAGTTCACACTCTCCCTAAATATTTATATATCTTGTTCAAATTTTAAATCGTTAGTAAAATACTTTTTATTCCTCCACTCAAGTTCAAATACATTTTTTAAAACTTGTAGTGGATGACACTTGATGTTAATACAGTTTTTTCAAATATTAATTCATTTAATTAAATTTAATTAGTAAAAATGCGGTTTGGCCCAATCACTTGGCGCGATTTCAAAAACTTGGTGATTTTTTTTTTTTTTTTGGTTGAACGTTAAGTCAATGAAGAGGACCAGTGTAGCCACATTTGGCAAAATACCGCCAAGTAATTCCTGTCACCACGGGTGGTTGGTCTAAACTGCATTCCAACCATTTAATTCACCGGATGAATTAAGAAACAAGCCAATGCTTCTTTTACGCATTTGTCTTGCAATGGCAAAGTTGGTAGAGCGTCGGTGTAGAATCTTCAGATCGAATCTCGTCGAAGTATAAAATTTTTTTTATTTTATTTTCAAATAATTAATTTTAGTTTTATATGGGAGAAAAAAAAAATTCTCTTACATAAGATTTTTCGCAGGATATAGATTTAGGAATAGATACCAACAGTGAAGAAGCTTGTAGATCGCTGGAAAAAAATTTCTTATTCAGATTTTGTGTGAGACAAAGAGAATTTGTTTAACTTAAAAAAATGAATTACTTGCCACATAATATTGTGATTCTGTCATATATATATATATATATATATATATATATATATATATATATATAAATATATATATATATATATATATATATATATATAAATATATATATATATATATATATATATATATATATATATATATATATATATATATATATATATATATATATATATATATATATATATATATATATATATATATATATGTGTGTGTGTGTGATTCTGTCATATATATATATATATGTGTGTGTGTGTGATTCTGTCATATATATATATATATATTAATCGTAATTATTTAATAAAAAGTAACTAGAATAAAAAATTTCTTACAGTTTTGTTTTCATTTGTATCAATAAGATATTTATTTATTAACGTCACACTTAGAATGAACACTAGGGCTTTTGGTGACGGACTTCGTAATTTTGAACCTCGGTCAAGAGGTGAGGAAGACACCTGAGTTAGCACCTCCCTCTCTAAATTCCCACACATCGACAGGGTGAATTTAGGATCTCGATTATATTTAACATGCATCAGCCCTTCTACACGGCTAGTGGAATCAGGGCTCGGACACATGACTCGACGAAAAAAACACCAGCCTTGAGTCCGTTAATTTGTACATTTGAAACTTATTTTTTGTTGTGTTCTTATATGATTTAAATTAATATTAAAAACATCTTTGACACAAAATTATGCCGCACATTTACACTCCCAAATATATATAGGTATAAATTGTGAAATAAAAAAAATCCACAATCGATTAATTGGTGTTACAGAATATAAAACAACTAAGACTCCGAAATGCGCAGTTTTCGAAGGGATCGTGTTAAAAAGTTGAGCTGTCGGATAATTAAAGATAATATCGGTTTTGCTTGATAAATTTACCAAATTATCGGTAATACAAAAAGTCGGTAAGTTTGCAATAGCTAGTCACGTGCCGCCAGAATTCTGAGAAAGGCACCTGGAAAATTTAAAACCCGGAAGTAACGCAGTCACCATTTGCTGCTGCGACTCAAAAAGGGCAGATGGAGTGAAAGGATTCCGTATAGTGTGTGTGACCTTGTCATAGACATGTTCAAGTCCAACGGGATGCTCATTAAAAATTCATCGACTGATACATTATAAGAGTTCTTCGGGAAGCAGGTGTAATTGTCCGAGAAGGTGTTCGGAGCTCATTATAAAACAACCGAATCCTGCTTGTTTTTTTTTTTTTTTAACTTTTAAATTCAGTGTCAATTTTTCCTTGAACAGTTGCATTGTTTTGATTATTTCGAAAAATAGGCTTATCTTTCTCGATTTATGATGATAAAATAATATCGGAAATATGAATCGAACATTTCTGAAACCAACACTGGAAGACTGGTCGCAAATTTGAGAGATTTGCAGCCAGCGGACTTCGAATTTGAGTCGCGATTCCAATTCAAGATCTTCGCAACGAATATTGGAATATGCAGCACATTGATTGATAGTTGATTGACGTCGCACTTTGAAGCAGCCTCTTCTTCACAACTCTCACAAAAATCTCTCAAGCACCGATTTCAACTCAGGCGCTTATACGGAAGGCAGCTACCCCATTGGCTGGTCGCTAAAGATAAGCCACTCCCACACACAGTTACTCTATTCTTTGCAAGAAAGCTTATATTTTTTGACTAATAAATTCCACCTATAAAAAGTTTTAATGTACTTTTAAAATCACAAAGTTAATTATCCCCTTCTATTCTATTTACCCCTTGTTTTATAGTTATTCCTATGTTCTTAAGAATAACTATAAAGCAAGTAATATATAAAAAAAATTGCATCAATTCCTACTTAAGTCAACAAAGTAAACTTTTATTTTAGTTACTTTTTATTAAATAATTACAATTAATATAAATTTGTATATACATGTGACAGAATCACAATATTAAGTAGGAAAAGAAATTTTTTTTCCAGCGATCTATACGCTTCGTCACTGTGTGATGGTATTTATTCCTAAATCTATATCCAGCCAAATATCTTATATAAGAGAAATTTTTTTCTCCCATATAAAGCTAAAATTAATTATTTGAAACCCAAATAAAAAAAAATTTATGCTTCGATGAGATATTTGATTCGAAGGCTGGAAGATACTACGACGACGCTCTGCCAAATTTGCCATTGCAAGACAAATGACATAGTAGAAGCATTGGCTTGTTTCTGAATTCATCCGGTAAATTAAATAGTTGCAATGTAGTTTAGCCCAACCACCCTTGGCGACAGGAATTATTTGGCGGTATTTTGCCAAGTGTGGCAACCCTGGTCCGCTTCGCGAACTTACCGTTCAGCCCCCTCCCAAATCGCCAAGTTTGGCAATTTTTAAAAACGTGCCAAGCGGTTGGGTTAAACTGCATTTTCATCAATTAAATTTAATTAAATGAATTAGTGTTTGAAAAAACCGTATTAACATGAAGTGCCATCCACTACAAGTTTTAAAAAATGTATTTGAACTTGAGTTGGATGAATAAAGAGTATTTTATTAACGATTGAAAATTTGAACAAGATATATATATGTAAAGAGTTAACTCAATTCCCATTAATTTCTCACTTATATATATATATATTCAAAGAGAGAGAAAAAGAGAGAGGGGTGAGTTAATAGTAGGAATTTAATAAAATCGCATTTCCGGGCAAGTGAGGCTGAAGTTCAGCTCCAAAAGACTACAAGATATGGAGATTAAGAGCCGTGAGGCTCGTGAGCTCCAAACAAGTTATCCAATGTACTTTGAAGCAGCCCGTGAGCTGATACGGACCTCGTAATTTTGCTCCACAGTTATAAGACAAGGTCGACACCTGAACTGGCACCCCACTCTCTTTATTCTAAAACGAGCGAGTGAACGAGTGGGCGATAATTGGGAGTTCATAGAGTAAGATCCAAATCTAGCTATGTTGCTCCACACCATGTGTATTTGTGACGTTAGGAAGAAATGGGAGGAGGGGAAAAAAAGGTAAACAAAAAGAAGAGTCAAAAGTAAAGAGAGATCGCTATGTATACCGGGGGCGCGTTACTCGTGTTTCCCAAAGACAGTAAACCCATTAGGAAAGAAAAAGATCCCCACTGCACCTTGGAATCCTAATGACCGTGCTTACCCAAAAAAGGTAAGCCACTGCAATACGTGGAATTTGAGTCACGACTGATTTTACGCGTATCGGTTCCTCCACACGGCATTGAATGAGAGAATGATTATTTATTAAAGTCGCACGAAGATGGAACATGAAGGCTATTGATGAGGAACCTCGTAACTTTTAACCATGGTCGAGAAACGAGAAAAATGCCCCTCAAGTAGCACTCTTTTTCCAAACTTACACAGGAGTAATTCAAAATATAGTGGGGAAATTCTTGATAAACGTTGAAGTTATTATAGACAAATGAGAAAGTTTTCGCTTTTTATACATCTGTAGCTATTTATTGTTGGTGTCAAGTATTTTTTGGATTACGTAATCCCTGTTATGATTTGTCGATCAATTGATTGTCTGTTACTATTGCACTTTGAAGCAACACTAGAGCCTTTGGAGGTGGACCAATTAAGTCTGAGTGAATGAGTGATGGAAGAGCTTGATGGTGCGAAATCCAGATGTGGGTACTCTGTGCCAAACAAGATATGAGTGTGATCTTGATGTTTGAAAAAAAAAGGGGCAGGGGAGGAGATGAAAATTGATTGCCAACAAGAAGTGTCGAAAGTAGAGAAAGATCGCTAATATAACACGGTGGAGCGTCACTCCTATTTACCTAAGACAGTAAACTTCATGGCAAAGAAAAATATCATTAGAGTGCCTCGGGGTCACAATTTTCACACCTACCTGAAGAAGGTAAGCTCCCGAGGACCTGGATTAGAAGAGCTAAGCAAAATGCGAAGATGGTTTAAGAAGTATCTGTTTTTGTTGACAGATGGCGTTGATATGGCAAGTTGAAGTTGCCGACGTGTGCTACAATCAATAAAACAGTGCTAAAACAACGTAATTGGCTTCAATCAAATAACCTATGAATTAGTTTGTTTTGGCTTCAATCAAAACAAATTCATAGGTTTGTTTTGATTGAAGACAAGTCGAGTTGTCTTCATCATTTTTCGTCGTGTTTTCATCGTGGATGAAACCTGGATTCCTCTTTTTTCAACAGAAACTATTTGTGTAATGAGTTGCTTCCGGTAAATCTGTTCCAAAGAAAGCGAAAGTGGTCTTATCGACAGAAAAAATTATGGCGACGATTTTTGCGACTCGAAAAGCGTCACAAAGCGAAAAGTACTCGTGGATTCTCTGAGAAAGGAAAAACAAACAGTACTACAGTGCATGAGTTACCCCATTCCTAACACGAGTACTTTTTGAACTACCCCCGTGCATGCTCTGAATCACAAAATTATACAGTGCTCCCCTCCCCATCCCATTGTGTAAGAAAAATTTATTTTAGAATTTTTTTTAAAAAAATTCATTGTAAAGACTAAAAATTAGTAATTAGTTAGCTTACTTTTAGCTTTTATCACCGCTTTTATTCTCGATACCTTATTAAGTTCACTAAATTTTCAATTAAAAAAAAGGTGGTTTTTCAGCCACTCATCCAAAAATAATATTCTAAGATAATTTCTAACTAATTGATCAAGGTAGTCCAACAAGTTCTCAATAGGATTAATATCGGTCAACTGGGGAGGTGTTTTGAACTGTTTTGAGGCATTGTAGGGCATCCATTCCTGGAACAGTTTGTTTTGGAACATTTTCCTGTTAAAATGTTCAGTTAAACCTGTTTTATTGCGCTCCTTTTTTTGCGGGCTTTCCCCCTCTTTTATTTAGAGAGATAGAATAATAGGGAAAAAATTCACAACTAATTTATTTTATTCTTCAATAAAATAGATAACAATTGATACCTTGTAAAAAACCCTTCTTAGAAGACGAATCTTATCAATCTTTAACTATTAATCCCTCCCCCATCAAGATAACGACAGAGCTCTTCAACTCCGCTTGTCCTAGAACCGCACGAGGGCTCCACAGCCCCTCCTGAACCTGCATTTTATATCTGTTGTGGTGATGGGGTGTAAATGTATTCTGGGGGAGCCCGTAATGGGTTTGGAGTTATTTAGATGGAAACCACAGGGACTCCTGCTGACATTTATATTCTTGCATTCGTGCTGATAAATTCAACATTTTTTTCAACAGAACAATTTACCCCGGCGCATGTACTGGGATCACTAATATGAGGTGGGAGTTTTATCACATCCACCTAAATCCCCAGAAATGAAAAAAAAAAAAAAAAAAAAAAAAAAAAAAAAAAAAAAAAAAAAAAAACCACACACACATTTGGGTAGCGTTATTTTGCGAAGAAGTCCGAGATCTTATTTTATCAATGCATCTTAATTACGGAGCTCTCTGTAGGAAGTGTGGTGTATATTCCATAAGATAATTCCAGATGTTCGTGTTCCCTCTGAAGTTATCTGTCTTCAATAAGTATGAGACTTAAAATGCCGAGGCCCCAAAGTGATTTTTCTGCTATGGTTTTTGTTTAGTTTGTTTTTGTTAAAGTAGCACTAGAAGCAACACGAGAGCTATTGACTACAGACCTCGTAATTTTGAACCTCGGTCAAATGACGAGGAAGACACCTGAGCTGGCACACCCTCTCTTAACTTCCACACCACACCAACGGGAGGACTTTGAGCCTCGATAGATTTAACATGCATCACCCCTGGATACACGGTGGGTCTTTAGCGGCCAAGGATCGAATCCACGACTGAACGAAAACCGCCGGTCACGAATCCGAAACCATAATCACTGGGCTCCAGCGGCCACTTTTCTAACATAGATTGACCGTCATTGGTAAACACGGATGACGTGTCTTCGGAACGCTCTAGCAATTTTTTCCCTTCTTTCAATCCCTCCCTCCTCGTCACAACTAATTCTTACCTTTCTCTTGTTTTCTTAATCTTACATCTTAGACATAAATTTACTTTTATATAATTATAATAATAATTATTTATATGATACACTTAGTTATTATTTAATCAAAGGCTATTATATTCATTATAAAATCGAAAAACAACGACAAAAATTATCGATCGTCTGTCGCCAACAGCCCTCGTGTTGCTTCCAGTGCGACGCTAATGAAAACTAAACTAAATAACTTTTGGGCTAATTCTAAGCCTGGAAATTGTCAGATGACTGGCAGACTGCTTCTCTCATTCAACTCTGTGGCGGGTGGAAATATTTGACGGCGAATACTTAACTCTTTCTCAGAGATCCATTTCTATCGTGCACAGGTACAGGCATTGCTGTACCCACTTCTTTGAACAAGTCACAGCTCTTCCAGGATTGTTTATACTTTCCTTGCTGAGAACTGAATTGGCTCATAAATCTCCATTTATTATTAAGAACCTAATGATATTTAACAGAAGGGTGCTTTTCCAGTCATTACTACAATTTATATATATTCAGTAGATTCGAGTTTCGTTTTGAACAGTTCTCTTTTGACGTCATCAGCTGTCTCTAGCTGAGAAGATGGGACTTTTTGATGCTTGCATCGTAGTCGGTACATATGATTCGCGTGCAGTTATCTTAGACACACAGAGGCAAGTGTTTTGCGTCGGGAGTACATTCAAACAGCAGTTCTAGGCTGTGCTGCCCTATAGTGTTCAAGTCCTGGGTCACCACTTCAATGGATGATATTTTTACCCCGTGGTGGAGAACTTTTGGATGACCTTGGGTACTGGCAGTGTTTCAAACCCTCAGTCATTGGATCTGAAGAAAATTTGTCCAGTTACTTGCAGTACTCTTATTAATTAGGCCAAAAGGGATTTCCTAATGAGCTAGTTATTAAGGTATGTTATCTTCTGTCATAATTGTTGAAGAGAGTTGCTGTATGTTAATATAAAATATTAACCAAAGAAAATTTAATGATTCGAGCCAACATCAGATATTTATTCAAAGAAACATGGCTACTAGCACAAAAAAAAAAAAAAAAAAAAAAAAAATACGAAATACAAATTTTTAAATAACGATCAACCAAACCTCTTTCCCCCATGACCGCAGAGACAATATGTTGAAGTATTATTGAAAGAAAGGCATATCTATGTTTACCTAATCTACATATGTTGATGTTTTTTGTCAATATAGTAGTGATTAAGATAACGTTACTTTTTCGTATTTTTTTTGTTGAGAAACATTTTACAATTAAATAATTTTCATTGAAAATAAGAGATTGGAAAATGTTATGTGGTTTATATTAAGGACATGTTTTCCTTAAAAAGGCAAATAATTAGGTAATTAAATAGTGCTATTAGTGAATGAAAAAGACGGTGCTGTTTAATGAGACAAAACCCAGATGTGGTTATGATAATAGTTCTGATTTCCTTTTTTTTTTTTTTACCCTTTTGGGGAATTTTCGGGAAAGCAGTCATTTCCAGGATTCCGTGGGAATGCATCAAAATTAGAATTTTTTTTAAAAATCAGTTATTTTAATTAATATCAATAATAATTACACAAAGTATGGATAGTCATAAATTCTAAAATTTATATTCCGCTAATATTGAACTTCAAAATACAAATAAAATGAATCAACTATTCCTTTTTAAAACATGATCTAATAAAACATAAGCCAGATATGCTGTTATTCGCAGCATGGTTCTTAGCTTTATGATGAACAAATCCACAACAGGGTGTCTCTCTCGGGTGTAGATGACATTAGATGAATTGTTTTCAAAGCCTTCTAGTGTCTTTCCTAATAAGTTTAAAGAAGGGAACTAATCTATAATTATTTTATTTATTTTTTAAATTTCCAATTGCAGGACAAATACAAATATAATAACACTTGCAAAAAACGAATTTTTTGAACATGGGTTTTCTTTCAAACTTCCCACTTTGGGTAACATAACTTTTTTATGCCATAAATTTTAAGAGAAAGATGGAACATTGATTTAAATTGAATTTATTCAATAATTAGTTTTAATAATTTATTTCATTATTTCCCGTTTATTAAATTTATCATTTAAAATAAATACGTATAACTTTTTTTTTGCTCAATAAAGCATAATGTTAATTAAGCTACGTGTAATTAAAATTAAAGTAAACAATAAATAATGTTATTAAATTGAATCTATTTAAGCTACATGTGATTAAAATTAAGGCAAATGATAAATTATTAAACGACGGATTTGGCGACTTGGCGAGAAATATGGCTTGAAATTTAATTCTTTAAACAATTAGATTTAATCAATTAATTTTTTTAAACTATAGTTAAATTTTCGTTTCGTCATGCAAAACAATCTTGTATAGAAAATTTCAGGTCAATTGAGCGCTTTCAAATGTGAGAAAAAAGCTTTTAAAGTTTTGAACCTGACAAACTTACTATGCGAGTTAAAGATAACCTATTAAATAAATCGAACAGATGAAATAAGTGAGCAAAGTCAAAACCTCAAAAGTTCTCTCGTGCGCCAATTTAAGCGCCGTTTCTGAATTGCCATGAAGTGTCGCACATCGACAGAGGTGGTTTCCATTTTTGCACCTGTCGAGTTTCTGAAGAGGACAGTCAGGGTTCGTAAAGTTTCCAATGAGATGGAGATACTCTGTCAGGCAGTCATGACCCATCAGCACACGGATTTGAGCTACAGTATGCCACCGTGGACTGACGGGAAAAGTCAAGAAATCTTCAGCTCTCCAACGCTTTAACTTTATCCTATCTTGGATCAGTAATTTATAACTTTTATCTATTAATTACTTGGTACGTAGCTCATAGAAATAAATAAAATGGCCGAAAATCTCATTTGAAGTAGTCTCGACTCCTTTTTTTTGCGTGACTATCGGTTTGCTCGTTCCCGCAAACAGCGCAGTGACCAGGTACCCATTGAAGTACGACACGTTTCATCCTTAAAAGCAACTCCCGCAAAGATTGCCGACGCTGGGAGATTTCTTTTGATGAAGGCGGGGCTTTACGAGGCTTTAAATTGTTCTAAATAACTAACGGGTCAATCTGACCTAACATTCCCACTGACATCAGGATATTTTCCCCTTGCTCCATGTTAAAAAAGTTAAAATTAAAGTTACCGACCATCTGGGTGTTTCAAAGTCTGATTGAAATTTAAATTCACTCCCAAAATGTCTACAGTTCCTGCAGAAAAACTGCTTATCGTGTCAGAGATTGCGATCAGTCGTAAAATAATGCAGTTGAAAAACGTGAGACGAATTTGTAAATTTCAAGATTTCGTATCAACTCTAGTTTTAAAACTGTTGCAGAATATTATAACATTTTGTAACATATGAATGCATTTTTATGACATTTGTTACAACTTTTGAATATATAAGTTTGACGATTTCTTTTACATAATTGAAAACCGTAAATAATCGAAATCAATGAAATAATATAACAAAATAATTTTTCTCACAAATTTCCGAAGTAAATTTGAGCTATTTTACTAAAAAAGAACCCAGAAAATTTAAATTGTTGGACCTTTCTTTCCTTAAAAAATATACGAGCTGTATCGGCAGAGCTAAGATGTAAGAAGTTCTGATTTCGTAGCTGAACATAAATCGTTATGAGAACCAGTGGAGACTATTTGCATGTTAAATCCAACTGCACCCCAGTAAAAAGTCCTCTCGTGGTTTGAAATCAAAGTTTGGAGACTTAAGGCTCCCGTCTACCGGCCACTTTGATTTCGTGGACGTAATGTTAATATTATGGGATTTCGACTTTAATTCTCACATCTTTACTATTTGATATATTTGAATGCAATTAAGTGCATCCGAAAGAGCAAAAAATAATGAATCCTTCTGTGGAATTAAATATTTTCTCAGAATTTTAAAAATATTTTTATTCTTATTTATTGATCATTTGTGAATTTTTCCGGTCTTTAAAAAATATTTTTAAATATTTTAAAAATTGGAGGGAAAAAGTAATTCCACAGAAGCATTCGTTATTTTTTGCTTTTTTTGATGCTTTTTGTTGCATTCAAATAAATAAAATACTAAAGATGTGAGAATTAAAGTCGAAATCCCATAGGATTAACATTACGTCCATGAAATCAAAATGGCGGGTAGACAGGAGCCTTAAGTATCAATTGAGATGAGACCAAAACTATAAGACTTTTTTTTGAGGGGGGGAGGTACCCCTAGAAAAAAAACCCCTGAAAGTATTTCCTAAAGCATATGAATATGAAAAAGATGCATTTGTAAAACCGTGTAGCCGGGGCTGATGCACTTAAATCTATCGGGGCCCAAAGTCCTCCCATTGGCATGGTGTAGGAATTAGGAGAGGGGGGGGGGTGTCAACTCAGGAGTCGTCCTCGTCATTTGACTGAGATTCAGAATTGTGAGGTCTGTCGCCAATAGCCCTTGTGTTGCTTCTAGTGCAACGTTAATAAAAAAAAAAACTAAACTAACTAAACTAAACTGAACTATTTGTTAAAACAATTAAAGAAAATTATTGTATTTTTTTATTGAGAAGTTTAACAAAAAATTAATGTAATTTACTCATTAATAGCATTAAGTAGTACCCCAAGTATCACCTACCTTTGCATCTGCAATCGCATTTCATATTTAGCATTTAATTTGTTTCCATATTTTGCCTCTGTTGCCACATTCGTTAAAAAAGATGTTTCAAGGAACAGACAATTGCAACTCGCCTTTGGATACTCGCTTCCATATAAACTCCGCAGCAAACACGAATGTATTTTGTGTACACTTCGACTGAAACTTTGAACATCTGGGGGTTACTTTTTAGTGTACGTCGCATTACGGATGTTGGCAGCCCCCACACGAAGCTTTTGATTAATTATAAAAGATAACTAAGTGCATATTTATATTTTTTTAAAGTTAAGACTGCGTGTGTGTGCTCGCATAATGTTGAAGAATAGCATTCGAAGTTGGAATACTTTTTTTTCAAAATAAATATGCTAATACATTAATTTTGTATTTTGAATTCGGTACCTTTTAGAGGATAGCGTATTTTATTACAATACTCATTTCGATCTGAAACAATTCCTTTTTTTGGTGTGAATTGTGTTCCATGTTTCATCTCATACTATAATGCCTTTAAACTTAACGTATTTACTTGAGGAATGGCGTATATTTTTGGAATGTTCCTATACATAAATTTTAAGAATACTAAGTTATAAATGGTTGTATATAACGGCATTGCAAAGTCGCAAACTTATGAAAATGAGAAAATTTTTCCGCCTAGAAATGTGTTCGAAGTTTCGATCAGGTTTTTTTGACACTAGGCGAAGACAGTCTTTAAAAGCACTAGGCAACTAGTGCGAGTATTTTATAATTTCGAATTTTCATTTTGATTCGCTGAACACAGTCTGAAAATCACTGCTCTTGGGAAATATGAATTAAGAGCCCTCTAATGACCGGCAAATGGATTTATTTAGGTCTGTGATTCTTATGCGTATTTCTCAAATGTATCTCTTCTCTATGAGTTTAAATGCATTTACGAGTACATATCCTTCGTTTTTTGTCATTGAATATATATATATATATATGTAGTGATTTACCTTAATTCCCATTAACTTCTCACTTAAATAATTTAATTTACTAAATTTGCCCATTCTCTCCTTTAACAATAATGTTCATTCGTATTTCCTGATACAATTCCTTATTCTTTTTAATTAATTCAATCACGCGTTCTAACAAATTCGCTGATAATGCTCTCCTCCCACGGAACAGATTTCTAGGGATGATCCCTACCAGACTTTAAGTCTATACTTATCTTCCCTGGAAGTCCCTCCATTCAGACCTTGTGGACTCTGACGTTTAATTGAATTTTCCCTCATATAAATAGCAAAACACAGCGAAAAACGCTTTTTCTTATGCTTCTCTCCTCTTCATACTGCTCCTCTCTTACGCTCGTCTTCTCTCTGATGATCATTAGAGATTTGTATGGTAATTTCGCTTTTGCCTTTGGTGGCCGAAGCCCGACTAAAGTCTGCTACAATATGGAAATAAAAGTATTTCGACCATATATGGAATTATTCCTTAATATTGAACAAACATAAAAGTAAATACGTTATATATATATATATATATATATATATATATACAACTCTTTTTTTTTTACACGGTAGATAAGTTCCTCAGAAAACCGTGCAAAAAAAATTCGTGTAAAAAATACATGCGGCGTATTTTAAATTTGGGGATATGTTCCACAGATTTAAAAAATCGTGTATGATGAAAAAACTCTATAAAAATTTTCTAAAAAAAACGTGCAAAAATAATAATGAAATCCATATTACACATTTGTAAAACAAAAAATTCATTCTTAATAAAAAAAAAAAAAAAAAAAAAAAAAAAAAAAAAAAAAAAAAAAAAAA
>BMAW01119592.1:0-11900 GCA_019974015.1 Nephila pilipes
CTGATGATTCCTTCATGGTGTTGCATTTTCTACAAACAGCAGTTTATTATGTGTGTGATTGTGTGCGTTTTTTATGTGTTTGTGTGTGTGTTTGTGATTATGTGTGTGTATGTATAAGCGAAGAATGCCAATCAGACGAGTGAGATGACATTTCTCACAGTTAAGCGCTTGATCATGGATGCGAGGGCTTTATTATCTTGTTTAAGAATCAGGTAATAATAAGTAAATTTAAAAAAAAAATAATCAATGAAGTCAAGAAATAAAGTAAAGAAAATAAGATATGAAAACCATAAGTACTTAGTCCCATATTTAGTTCGATCTAAATGTCGTTTTCATAAAAGTTTAAAAATAATAATGCTATAAAAATAATGTAATCCATCACATGAATGTGACCTCAATTTTTGAGATAATTATGCTATTTGAGATAATGTATTTTGAATAGTGCGGAAATTTTTCATACAAGTCTTATAACATGTAGTTGCAAATTAAAATTGTCAGGGTTAGTCAAAAGGGTTTTTATTATTTTACATTTATTTCAATATAAAAATACATATGTTAAAATCATCTTAAAAGTGAAGGAAATAAACATTTGTTATAGTTTGTATCAATTTACTAATAATACTCGCAGATATGCATAAGTGGAAATAAGGAGAACATGTTTACTGCTCACATACCAAAAGAAATTAAAATAGATACATGAAAAAAAGTGTTTTTGCAAAAGGATTTGTTGGAATAATAATTTAGATATGAATATCGAATCCTGATTATCAAATCTTAATATAGTGGAGAAATGTAGATATAAGAAAATCAAACTTTTGCTCATAAATGTATACAATTTTATACATTATTTACTGAACAATAAAATTGTTTGACGACATCAATCAACACTTTCAATCCAAATAAGTTTAAAAGTAAAACTCATTCTCCAAAACCATATTGAAATAAAAATCACATATTATAGACTTAAACTAGGAAACCATATAATGAATATTTTAAACGTAGCAATTTTAATAAATTATTTTTATGCTCACATGAAACTAAAATTTCGAGAATTGATGTCTGATTTAAATTACGCAATTAATTCAAATTATTAAACCTATTGTCGTGATTTTATTAAACTCTTCAATTAAAAGATCACAATAGAACTTATATATCATACTTCCTAATCTGACATTCATGGGGTCGAAGTACCGCATGCAAAAATGTAGTGAAGTTCTTCAAATCGATAGTCAAACCAACTCTATATAAATCCGAATTTGTTCCGAAATGTTTTCGAAACAATGAAGAAATAAGTGACTTTTCAAATAGTTATTATCCGTTAGTAATTTTTGAACAATTGAACTCATTATGCAAAAAGTTATTATTATAATCATCACAAATTCTTATTCCAATCCGGATACGATTTACTTTGTCGTTTACACGATCCTCACTTGAAATGTATTTTATTGTCAAGAGTCTGTATTAATGGGATTGCATGTAAATTTACCTTGCCTAATTTCTCAACTCACCAATCCAATTGCAAAAGCGAATTCATTTCGAGAGAAAGGAGAAACTACATCAATCCTATTCAGTGGAACACACACACGTACGAGTGTTCCATTCAATAACATACTTTTCATCAGGATACGAGTACATAATATGTACAATGAGTACCGTATTCTTCAATTTGACTTTTTTCAAGTGTAGTAGATACTGGTGGCCTAGATTAGTAAATATGTGTTAAATGTGAAGAGAGTAGAATTGTTTGCCTGCACTCTATCGAGACTTAGCTTGATTTAGATTCAAAAATGCAAGTTGTTGTTTATTGAAGTTGAATTAAAAAAAATTAAAAATTAGCGCTGCAAAAGTAATACGGTATTCACCAGGCACTATATGATTATGAGGCCAAGTGATATAATGCAGTCGACTGTTATTAATTCTGAATTGTTATTTTATTCTCCAAATTTTCGCATCGTATCAAGATTTTATGAACAAGCTGCTTCTATATTAATCTATAAGCTTTCTCCGAACAGTAATCAGAATAGTTTAATGGCTTCTTTCTGACACATTGCCAAAGGAAAGAGAAGTGTATCGAAGTTTCATGATGTAGCATGATAATGAGCAATGTTGTGCAAAAAAGGTTTTTCTTATTAAACTTGGTAAATGTGGTAGTAAAATAGTGGAAATGTTAAAAGAAGTTCATGGCGACGAAGTTTCATCACAATCCCAAATCTACAAGAGGCATTGTGAGGATAAGAACGTTCGACAGTACGTGGAAAACAATCTAGACATTGGCCTACCTTCGGCATCGAAAGCAGAGGGTATGTGAATGAAGGATATGTTAAGAGTGAAGAATATTTTGAACTCAGCCCACCATTTAAGTGTACGTTTAACAGCGGATATGGTAGGACAACCTAAAACAGCTTTTGTTTGCAAATTGAAAAACTGGAGAATTAAATAAAGATCTATTGTTTCCATTATAGCTCGCAATAAAACTAATATTAGCATTCAAACATGAATAATAAATTTACATCAGAAAAACTATAGTCCTTTATAAATACTGCTATTTCCGTACACATGATAAGTAACGAGCAATAGGATAAATGGTTTTATGATAAAACAAAACTGCATTGTGTTCTTACTGTGTGGTGTTCGTTAGACGTGCCATTCGTGTTCAAAGGCAAAGAGGGGTCAGGACATTCTTGAGTGTGAGTTTTGTTGTCAAAGTCGTAGACTGCTGTATTGTTGACCATAGCCACAATGGCGACATTGATGTTGACCCTAATGGCATATATCACACAGAATCCGAGAAATCCAGAACCAGCGAAGAGATATCGAACTCCAGGCAGCTCTGAAAAGAAATGATAAACACAGGCAGTGATTTCGACTCTTCATTTTCATTTGAATTTAAAATACAATAGGGAATTTTTAATTGAATGGTATTTTTTTTAAATGCATTTATCGGTAAATTACAAGCATTCATTTTTTGAAGCAATGGGTAAGAGTTAGGGAATGTCTTGAACTCATATAGTTATGACCAAAACTTATACAGAATCTTAATACATGATATATCTCAAAGAACTTTATACCTTCAGCAAAAATATTTCAAAACCACGTAATTCTGTACTAAGGCAATGACGTAAATAATCAAAGTGCAAATATTTGGAAAAGGAAAAAGGACACAAAGAAAATGGAAATCTATTTCATTTTGCATTCTTAATTCAATGATTCTTTATAAAATTACAAAAATAAAAAAACCAATATTCCAGCTCTTAACAAGTTTTATAAAGGAAAATATTATGAAATAATATAAAACTAATCAAATAAATATTCATTTTTATACCTCGAGTAATACAATCAGACTTGAGTATAAGTTAGTTATTTTTATCACATTTATCAATTATTTTATAAAGTATTATTACAATTAAGAAAAAACAATAGACGATGAAGGAAAAAACATAGTATAAAACATTAGAAAAGCAGTAATGTCACTTTTGTTCTCAACAGTTTAACCTTCAGAAAGGGTGATTCTTGAAATTTCTACTTCACAAACACATATTGTTTAGTAACACTAAAAACGCTCAATTATTTTCTTAAAAATTTAATTTGATGTTCAGTCATATGAAAAAGAAATCCTTTAGTTGCTTCGATGATCTTAATTCAACCTGGTTGAAATTGATATAATTGTTATATTGATTTAAAGGGAACTTAATCACGATGCTAAAACCTAATATCTAACTTCTAATTAAAATGCCATTTTTTCGCATATCTGATTTCAAAGATAAAATTAATCTAAATTCAAATTTTGTAAAATGCTTCTTCAAAATTTCTGAATTATGGTTTTAAGGTATACGAATACGTTGAAATGGTCAATTTTCGCAAAAAATCATATTTTCAGGTTTTTTTTTTTTTTTTTTTTTTTTTTTTTTGGACTCAAGCATTTATTTAGCTTTATAAAACTTTTCTTATTTTGTTTCTACGTCACTTAAAAACCAAGATATTAAAGAATAAGTAAAGCTCAAAAAACCAAACGTGGGTACTTAAATGACCGGAAGTCAGTATTTAAATGCCCTTTAAAGTTGTCAAACAGAATTAAAATACCATATTTCTTTTTAATATAATTTTAGAAAACATTCGATGCAATATTTAAAATAATTATACATTGTGCTAGTGTCTGACGACGTAGAATTTAATGAAATCTGTAAGTAATTGTTTTATTTACATACAGCTTGATTTAATGACAAATGTTCTTGTTTAGTTGCAGAACTAAAGTTATTGACTTTTATTTGAAATTATACTGAATTTATTTTCTGGTATTAGTATTTTTATATCTATGGGAAATAACAGAAATAAAAGTTTCTCTCTTAAAAAACAGTTCAAATTTTATAGGTACTCTAATAATGTTTCAGTTCTAGAGAAGGAAAAAAAATTAGCACTGATTTAGATATTTCAACTGCGAGTGAAATAAAATTAATGAATTCTTTCAAACCTTCAGATGTTACTGAAAATGATAAAAAAAAATGTTATTTTTAACTTAGGAATTTTCAATCATGTAATTTCTTTATTATGTTGTCCTGTATGTTTTGAAAGAAGAATTAATGTAATGCAAGAATCTGTTTTTGGATTAGCCATGAACATGACTTTAAAATGTGAAAACTGTGACTATTCCTTCTCTTTCTGTTCTTCTGATAAAGTAAACAAATTGTATAATATTAATCTTGAATTTGTTTTTGGTATGAGAGTCATTGGTAAAGGATATTCTGCGGCCAAAAAACTTTTTTCCGCCATCAATATAAATGTTCCTTCAAAGACAGCATTTGGTTTCCTTGAGAAAAAACTTGAAGTTACTGCTAGCTACTTAGGGTGTAATAACTACGATGAATGAAGGTGCTTTGGAAATTAGAGGTAATGGAAATTATTCTGAATTATCTCAATGTGGTTTGTCGGTTGATGGAACTTGGCAACGCAGAGGATATTCATCCTTGAATGGATGTGTCCCTCTTATTTCAATAGATACAGGAAAGGTATTAGACATTGAATTCATGTCTAAAGTATGTAGACTTTGCTATTCAAAAAATGAAGGATTAAACACCATTCATAACTGCGCAAAGCATACTGGGGCATCTGGTGCTATGGAACCAGTTGGCGTGTATCGCCTTTTTGAACGTTCGGTTGAAATGAGGAAATTACAATATGTAAGCTTTTTTGGAGATAGTGACTCCAAAGCGTATGATGCTGTGAAAAATATTTATGGCCAGAATACCGTTACAAAATATGAATGTATAGGACATATACAAAAACGTGTTGAAACAAGAATAAGAAAATTGAAATCAACACGAAGAGGGCTTGGAGGACGGGGAAAACTGACAGATGCCTTCATCGATAAGTTGCAAAATTATTATGTCATATCTATCCGTGACAATGTGAATAATTTAGAAGGTATGCAACGTGCAGTAATTGCAGCATTTTTTCACTGTTGTTCAAATGCAAAACAACCAAGGCACGGCCAGTACCCTGTTGGACCGGATAGCTGGTGCAAATATCAACGAGCTGTATCACACATTAAGCAAATCTATAAGGAAGAGTCTAAAGGACTTCCAGAAAATCTGGTTAACATTATAAAACCAATATACATGAAATTATGCGACAAAAGCCTATTGGAGAAATGCTTACCAGGAAAAACTCAAAATGCAAATGAGTGCTTCAATGGAATTTTGTGGAAATTCATTCCAAAAGACGTTTTTGTTGCACTGCCAACACTGCGATTAGGAGGATATATGGCAATAATTCAATTTAATAAGGGATTTAAGGGATTATTGGATATATTGAAACATTTCAGTGTGCCTATTGGTGTATTTACGTTAAAAAGTTTTGCAGAACTGGATGAAGTTCGAGTAACAGAGTCAAAACAGCATTCTTTGTGAATGGTAAAAGTTGCCAGAAAAAAAAATAGAATAGCTAAAAAGAAAAAAAATGGTTAAAACTTAGCAAGTAGAAGATTTAAGCTATATAACTGGTGATTTTTAAGTAAGTGATTGTGTGTATATAGAAAATATATGATAAATTGTACTAAAAATGCCTTTTTCTCAAAATCAGATTTTTTTGCATACTTTGAAAACTCCAAAAATGATATTCATTTTTTTAAAAAAAATATTCATTTTTTTTAAAAAAAATTATTTCATAAGCAAAATAAAAAAAGTCTTAAAATAAAAAAGTACAAGCATTTTGAAAAAAATATGTTAAAAGCCAATGGCTAAATTTAAAATAGTGAAATGTTTCCCACATTAATCATTTACTCAAAATTTTTATAAAAAAAACCTTCCTCCTGTTCCTGAAAAGCCACTAAGAACTCGTAGTGTAAGAACTAAGAACTCGCCGGGGCTGATGTACATTAAATCTGTCGGGGTCCAAAGTTCTCCCGATGGCGTGGTGTGGAAGTTAGGAGAGGGGACACCACAGCTCAGGTGTCGTCCTCTTCAGTTGGTTGAGGTTCAAAATTACGAGGTCCGTTGCCTTTTGCCATCGTCCTGCTTCAAGTGCAACTTTAACTATATTCTTAATAAAACCAAACCAAATATATTCTTATTTCTCGCATATCTCTAGACCAATTGATTGGATTCAAATGAAATTTGGAACATCGAATATTAAAATTTTCCATTATTTCATTCTTTAAAAATTTAGATTTTCTTCGGTGAAAGTTATAGTTTAGAAGTTACTTACTTATATTAATTAAGTTAATTAATTGATTCATCAATAATATGATTCAGTTCGCTGAGGGATATAAACTGTAATATCAAATTTTTCTCAGCTTCATTGAGAATTGAAAAAGTGTCAACGGTTATGACCCTTTCTTTTCTACATGACTTTGAAGGCAATGGACTATCAACAGCACATTGGATAAATCCCGAAATAAGTCTTTGAAGATATGGATTCCTGATATATTGTTAAATTACTAATTATCCTTGATTGTTTTATTAGCTTCTAAAACGTTGAGTTTTGGACTATTTCGAAAATTCTACGCTTGATCTTAATATATATAAACCAAAAGATAAGGAGATAGCTTTCGAAGAATAATTCATCCACAGTTTCAGAAGCCTATTCTGATTTTGTAGATATAACTCCATTGTATTTTGTAAGACACCGATTACAAAGATGTATGAGTTCATTTAGAGATATTAAAGGCTTCAATGCCTTCGCTAAATATCAAAGACACAAATTAGAGAAATGTAGAAATGGAGAGATGTCTTAATATTTAAATAAGAGCGAGTGGTATCGGTTTATCATAATATAGTGCATCTGTTTTTCATATTATTTCTTTAGATTTTAAAAAAAAAATTCTAAGCACACAGTTTTTCAATTACATATAACGCACAAAATTTAAAATAAACATAGCATAACAGTACCGTAAAATACCTTCAAGAGACATATTTTATACAAAAAAAAATGAATTGTTTCACACAAAAATTAGTAGTACAATAAAACATGCATTCACTCGTAATGATGTCTAAAATTAATATTAATATCGAAATAAGTTTTTATTCAAATATCAAATTTTAGACCTTATTTTAGTTCTAAACATAAACAGTCTTTTCTATCGTTATCCTGTTAACTTTAAGTGATGTCGTCTTAAGATTTCCCTCCAAAAGCTCAAATATTAATTCAGAATCAATTCAGAAGAACTGTTCCTACTAAAGTTCAATATTATTTCAGAATCAATCAAGTTATATAACAACCATGCAAATATAAGTTTGAAGATTCAAAACTGAATTTGATTGAATATGTTATGAATTACATTTCTTTATGAGATTAAGGAAAAAATATTTTGCTTCGTGTGCTTCTTCAAAATTTCTCGAAAGAAAAAAAAAGGCTCTGAGATATTTATATTAAAAGATTATATATTTATATGAAAAATATGAAGGCATATATTTATTAGGGGGGAGGAAATAGTTTAAATATTGACCATGGGTTCTCAAAATATCTTTCTAAACTTTCAAATGAAGCCACACAGCACAACACTGAAAAAACATAATATGCATGCTTATTATTAAATGTAGTTATAGTTTCAATATTTTAAAACCAGATTATTACTGAACAAAAAAAGGGGGGAATGACATTATTATATGGTGCATGAAATCAGGATTAATTGCACAAAAAAGACGACAGGTTAAGATCGAATTCTAATTTACTGTCTTCAAAAATAAAGAAAACTTCAAAGAACTGTGAGAGATAGAAGTAATTTTTAAAAACTTATTTTTATAAAAATTAACTCTACTAAGAAAAATTCCACTGTTTCATTTTCTTATCTTTTTATCTTTTATTAAATTTAATTTAACATTAGATTGCGTTTGTTTCTCATAGATATATCGATCCAATTAATAGATAAATTGCAATGATTTTCAATTTAAAATTTTAAAAATAATGACATTCAACTTTTTAATTCATTAGCATTTACCATACGGAAAACTAATTTTAAAAGTTCGTACTTCCATAATGAAAATTATTTCTTTTCGATAGAAAACACCATCAGAACATAAGTTTAACAGAAAAAGCTTTATTAAAAACACATTTTTAATTTTGTTATTTTACTAAATGTTTAGTGAAAAACATTTTAATTTTAGAATATAATTACCACAATTCTTAAAAAAATGAATATTTAAATAAATAATTTCACTAACGGAAATATGATAACATGGCAAACGGAATTTTCACAGAAATGATTAACATTCGTATCCACATGTAAGGTTAAAAGCAAACAAATAGCGCGTATTAAACACTTAAATAATTTTAAATATCTATTCACCACATCTCCTACGAAAGGTAAAATTTATTCCTTCTATATTCGGCATTTGTTCTATGTAAAGTGATGCGATTGCACCTACAGCTTTAATTATGTATTACAAAGTAGCATCTGAAAAGGAAGAAATAATTTCAGAGTATGCTTTATTTAATGAAATTGTCACATAAAGTACCTATAATAACCAATGATACAATATTACATAACAATTATAAATTAAATTTTTTAATTTATGAATCGTATAAAAAGTACTTTTGCAAACTGTCACCAATATTGATCCATTACATTGAAATAACTCTTATTCTTCTGAAAATATGCACAGCTATTTAATTTTGTTTAATATATACAAACCAATTTTCCATAAACATTTTTTAAATTTCTTATTTGAGGAAATTATTCAACTTACATTGGATCTCTTCTCGCAAAATGCAATAATTTTTTGTCATACGTTTCCTGTTTCCTTAGTCATTTTACATAATTAAGTGAAGATCAATTTAGTTGAAGTATCGATTTTAAACCTACTGTAAATTCTTACATTCATTCATCTTCAAAAAATCAGGGAAGTAATTTCAATGTGTCTTGCGTTAGTAAATTTCAGTAATAAACTAGAATTTTATCACGTTTAAAAATCCAAACTTTAAAAACAAAAAAATAAAATAAATAAAGTTTAGGAAAAAGAAAAGATTATATTATCGGATTTTCAAAGCAAAGAATGCAGTTACATTTTACTCTGATAATATTTGTGGTATAACTCTAAACTCTACTTTATATCATTGCATTTTATTTGAAGGCATATCTTTACTGTACCATAATTCAAAAGTGTAGAATACTTTTCACACCAGTAAAGAAGGTTTAGAATAGAAGATAAAATCTTGGTGACTTATTATCAGTGTTTCATAAGCGGGAAGTTTAAATAAAACTCATTCTGGCCATTTTTAACGAAATATAGTTTTCTAATTCAACTTGTCTTAATAAATCGTATTTACTAAGTCAGAGTTCAGAAAATTGTGTGGTAAATGAAATGCCAAAAATTAAACTTAAAAAGAATGTATTATCCTATTTCTTAAATATGAGGTTATGGAAAAAAAATTTTAAATTTACTTCATACACGAGAAGAATCTTAATGGAATCCTTGTTTCATGCATTGTTTTGTTAATGCTACATACATAATAATTTTTCGTAATCAAGCGAACATATGAAATTACAGATTAAAAATGCAATCTTTATTTTATTTAAATCACATATATCTCGCACAAGAATGATAAGATGATTCGATTGCATATAAGATCATTATTTAGGTGTTATAAGATTCAGAATTTCTGTTCATTCCAGAATTCCGGGATAAGAGATAATTTTTCAAATATTTGGAATAAAATTCTTTTTGATATAAATTTTAAGTTACATTGATATAAAATCATTTGTTTATAAGAATGTTTATCTTTTAAATGTTTTAAAAAGTCCTTTTAATCTTTAAAAAATAAAATTAAATACGATTATTACTCTGAAAACTGAATTTCCCCCCTTCAAGTCATAAAAAGTCTTTCTGTTTAGAAGGCTCACTCAGAATATACATGAGAAAATTTAACCAGTGTTCTTCCTTAAAGATATTTAATTATTTCATTACTAATTAAAATTGCATGGTTATTTTATTTTGGATAGATATGTGTTTAAAAAAAAAGAAAGGAAAATTATTTTTGAAAAAAAACTGGCCTACAATTTGCTAGAATGTTTATAAATAGCTAAAGTTGTGTGTTTAAATTCTACCTTAATTTTGGGAATCAATAAAATATTTAAGAAATTACGGAACATATGTTAACATAAATATGTCGTACAATAATGTGTAATTAATTCAATTCGTCATATTTAAAATTGGACTGTCACATTAAAAAAAATCCTTCATTTTAAACAGTATAACTGAAATGAAGACGTATTTGACACACTTTAATTAAACGATAATTTTAACGTTGGTGGACTTTATTAACTCTCAATTTAATTGACATTTAATAATTATGAGTACAAATTTTTTACGATATTTTCAATCAGTCCTAAATATGATAAGTGTATTATGATTACATATTGAATGTATTACTATTAGATATTGTGTTACGAATTGAATATATATTACGAGTAGATATTTAAATATATACGATTATAAAATTCAAGGCATTTGTAATTTAATTTCTGCTGTAAGAAATATTTTATATTATTCATAGTATTTGTATAAAATTTTTCATATTGAAAAGTAAAGGACAAATAAATTACGCTACATTAATTTTGGCATTTTTTATTAATAATAAAAAAATGTCGAAATTGCTTCTAAATATTTTGATTCTAAATTCAACCGAATTTTATCCTTTTACTAAAAAAAATTAATTAATATTTTATTACTTCTGAAGATAAGGACTGTACACCAAATTTCTTTACCTAAAATGCATAATAAGCATTTTTTTTTTATTTAAAATATATTACTTCCCAGTTTGAGTGAAACATTTCAGCAATATACATCAAAACTGTAAATAAACACAAATAAAAATTTGTTAAGCTCATGAAAAGTTTCATTATTGAAAGTTTTGTAGTGTATCCAATTAATGAAGAACATTTACACAATTGATAATGATTTATTACTTTTTCACGAATTATAATGAGATTTAACTTTGTAAATACATTTTATTTTAAATTAATGCGATATTTTCAGCAAATTTTCATTAATGCCCAAGTATACATTTTACTATCAATCATTTACTTCTAATATTTAAAAAATTGCAATTCAATTTAATTATAATAAAGAATCACCATATTCCTCCCCCCTATTCGAATGTAAAAATATTCCATCCAGTGTATAAGCAAATAAAATATTTTTAGGGGGAAAAGTGGAGGTGGATATACATTTTGAAGCTTTAATACATATTTTACATTAAAACTATACGTACAGATTATTTTAGCTGCAAGTATGATAAGTATTGTTTTACTCAAAGTGGTTGAATTAAAATAATATAAAAAGTACAGGTGTTTCATTTTTAAAAATAACATTCACATGTAATAAAAAAAAGAATTAAAATAGGAAGGACACAATCAACGAGAAAAAAAAAAAAAAAAAAAAAAAAAAAAAAAAAAAAAAAAAAAAAAA
>BMAW01119592.1:14085-34134 GCA_019974015.1 Nephila pilipes
TGTGTGTGTGTGTGTGTGTGTGTGTGTGTGTCCTAAAGAATGAGTGATCAAGAAATCATGAAAATTTCAGGGTAGACGCAGATCACCGAGTTGTGTGAATCATGTGGAATGCGCAGCTCTCCAGGGCACCTTGAAGAAAATATTTGGGAAAGAACCTGCCGAATGTTCAATTTTCGTGCCATTATTTCTGCTAGGGAAATCAAAGAAGAAAATTTGCTCATATATCAGAGAACGCGTCTAAAATCAGAAATTGACAGGCCTTCGTCAAAGCAGGCATTTCCAGAAGATAGACAATTTTACGATGGGCATGGTGATTGGACTGAGAAGAGCAGTTTGGTCCATACGGCATGCCCCAGCTGACACACTCCTGGACGCGTCAGTACACCGGCTGAGGCGAAGAGTATTCGAACAAGGAAATGTAGCAAGATTGAGTTAGCCAGAGTGACGTCAGATAGCGAGGATCAACGCATCCGCCTACAAGCGTTGATGGACCTTGGAGCCACTTCTACCTCATTTCTGCAGCATGTTCAAGATACCCTGGATGCTCTCAAATCGACCAAAACTATTTTCCATCGATTGGTTGCTAGTGGCATACACTCATTGCTTCCGTTATAAAGACTGTCATTGACACCCCAGTATATACGTAAACGTTTGCCATGGTGCCGGGCTCGAGCGAAGTGGATGACGGAATGGCACAGGGTTATATTCTCAAATGAATCATGCTTTTATACAGTTTGTTCTATATTTTTTTTTATAAAAAATATATTTTTAAATAAGTCTTATAAAGAAGTTGGCCATTTTTTATACTTATGACAAACAAGAATTCACGTGGTATTTGAGATATGGCTAATTTATCAAAAAATTCTAATTAATTTCTCGAATTAAATCTCCTAATTCCTTCAAAAACTAGGAACACGTTAGTAAAAATATATTTATGAAACAAAGGAAATGCTTACACCCGATGTCAAATAAAAAAGTACTGTAGAATCAAAACTTTTTCGTAACGTTTGACTTTTGCAACTTTTACAGAAATTATGAAAAGTAAGTAAAAAATTTAACATCACAAAATTCAGAAGCATTCGAAGGAAAAGAATGTTGTTATAATCAAGTACTCTTATATAACTATTTAATGATAAATATTCCGAAACGAAAGCTGTAAAGATTAAATTAAATTAATTTTCATTTGAAATACAAGTAAGGGCTTTCGTCAATAATTTAATTACTATCAGAAATATAACTATCGCAATAAATTGGCTTTGGTTTCTTTAAAGGAAAGTAATGCTTTATTTTATTAAAATACATTCGTTTACTTTGCTTTATTTTAAAAGAAAATAAATACAAACATTTAATACACTTCGCTCTCCAAAACACTTACAATTTGCAGTAACTCTATTTATTCCAAAGAATTTTTCAGAGTAACGAATAATTTAAATATAATTTTATTAAATAATAAAAAGGTTCAAATCAACTACGAATAAATAAAATCTCCTTTCTATTTAATGAACAGTTCCTGTAGCCATCTACATGAATCTGGCTTACTTTGTCTCGTATAAGTTTGTTTTGTCATTATTTATCTTGAAAGTTTTATCTCATGCATAAAAACGAATTACTTGCCTGCACTTTACACATTGCAAACAGGTTTAATCTTTGAAACATATTTCATTTATGAAATTATTTTTTTGCCTTAGACACGTAAGTTTAGAGTATAACATTTTTTGCATGAACGAAATTATAAATCAAAATGCATATTATAAATTGAACAAGTACTTAATATTATTATTACTTATTATACACTTATTTTTATTTTTACATTTATCTAGAGCAGGGGTGGTGAACCTTTATGTATCAACGTGTTATTTTTTCTAAAAAAATGTTTAAAGATGTCATAGACAGGCCATCAAATAATTTTGATTTCTTGATCATTGGGAAAATAATAATAATAAATACTATCAACTCAAAACTCTACATTTACAACAACAAAAATTGCATTTTGAAATGTCTCAGTTATACGCGTAATTCAAATAAATGTAACATTAGTGTGACTTCTGTTGTTGCAGATTAGATGACAAATAACTTATATTAGAAATATAAGATGTTACTTTTAGCGGAATGCATACTGTACTGGAGTAATCTGTCAAACAGTTTCTAAGCGAGTCTTTAATGTTATTCATCCCTGAAAATAATGACTCGCAGCCATAGGTATATGAAAGTATAGTTAAAATAGCTCGAACCGGCTTCTTCAAACTGTTAAATGTGTCTGGAAACGAATTCCCATGTTTTCAAAATTTTGCTTTTGGCATTTGTACTTATATTGCTTGTCAATCTTTCTGTTTCAATTAATTCCAACTCTTTCCATGTTTCAATAAATTTTTGAATCCATATTGAACTAGACTGGAAATCAATAAGATGCATTTCAAATTCTTCAATTTCCAATCAATCGAAATGGGACAAGTTCAGTTTATCAAATGAAGTCTCACTTTAGGGTACATAATAAACTTGATTGTTTCCGACAATTCTTTGAACTGAGAAAATCTTGCTGAAAATTTATTGATTGAAGAATCAATTACAGAAATAAATTCTTCAGTGAGTGTTTCTTCGCCTGGTTTCTCATGTGTATCTAAATCGTTGATATTTTTTTCAAGTTTAAAAAATAAATATATTTTATTTTAATAATATCGTTCCTGTGTGTGTGTGCTTTAACCCCTTAAGCGGTCTGCCCGTACAGTGTACGTGCTACCCGAAATTGGACTCTTCTGGTTTGCCCGTACGGCGTACGGGCATCGATATTTTCGCTTTTCCTTTTCTGGTTTGCCCACATTTTTCATTATTGAAAGAGACTATTTAGTATTATTATTTTTCAACAGATGGCGTGGCTTGTCCATGTAAATGAAATGCTTTTCATCCGGGTTTTTCTATGTAGCGGGAAAGCAGGAACTTTTCTTTGAAATTTTTGTTCTACTGTATGCCGTGCTTGTGAATCTTATGGAAATTATGGATGGAATAAAAGACGAAAATACTTTCTTGTTAGATGATTAACTACATTCTGATACAGATACAGATATTTCTTCTAATTATTTGGATTATTCCTCAGATGACTCGTGCAGTGAGCTCAACTCTGATGAAGATTTGAGTTCTTCTTCTTTTTTCTCTTCCCCTCTTGGGATATATTATTTTATAAAAAAATATATTATTTCATAAAAAATGGAGGGAGAATCCACCAATCAAATTATTTATTTTAATTTTCCCTCTCACTTGGAGGGAAAATATATTCTTATGATATTTTGAATATCATAGTATGGTACTTAATTATATGCAATAAAAAATATGCCTTTTTTGGAAGCATTTCTGGTAAAATAATTGACCACTTAAAGAGTTAAAACATGCAGTTTAGCGTTAAAAGCACGAATGAGATCTATCATGACGATAACTGTTTTATTTGTGCCTTGAAGCTTCACGTTCAATTCATTAAAATATTGGTATACGTCTGTAAAAAACTTCAATTTTAAAAGCCACATAACATCCAACAACTGTGGGTATTGTTTCTTTTTTCCCTCGTTTTGCAAAAACAGTCTGATTTCTTAAAAGCAATCAACAAATCTTTAAAGTACGTTCCCACGGCTCAACCATCGAACATCATTATACACCAGTAAGCCATTATACACTGAGGTGAATTCATTTAACAAAGCACCAAACTTTCACTTATTTAAAGCCTGCGACGAAATAAGATTGACTATTTTTGTGACTACCGCCATTATCAAGAGATGTTAAACCATTCTTTAAGAATGGTTTAACATCTCTTGTTGGTAAATGATTCAGGGTAATTCAAGAATCGAATGTCCTACGTCTGTTTGAAATAAACTTATGAATTTTTTTTGCCCACCATGCTTGGAGCACCATCAGTTGTTACTGAAGCAATTTTTTTAAAATCAATTTCTTTCTCAGCAAGCGAATTTTTAACAGCCGTACAAATATCTGTGCCCTTTGTAGTTATTAGCAACGATGTTATCACAAATAATTCTTCCTTAGTGACGTTTCCTACTCAATATTGAGCGAAAACATCTAAACGTGCAGATATAGTGACGTCAGTGGTTTTGCTAAGACATAGTGATGTAAAAGGAGTGGAGTTAATGTCAATTTTTTGTTAATGTTAATATTAGAAACGTTGAAACCTACGAAATAACTCCCTCATTTAAAAGACCCAGGCAAATACTCTCCGATTCCCACAACCTTTAATTCTGATTAATCTTTTTCTTTCTTAAATCACTTCAATATCCACTTTCTTTAATATTTCTATGATTTCCCACCGAATATGTACTCACTTTCCCTCTAATTTGGGCAACCAATCGTAGTAATAGAAAATCACCCCTAGCAGCCAATCACAACACATGCTCTCTCATCACTATCAACCTGCTAAAATCTACTTCTCAAGTTGAATTTCCATCCTGAAAACCAACAACCAATCAGAATGCAGCATTTCTCCATCCCTTCAAAACAGACGAATATTGATCTTTCTACTCAAGAACCACTTCACAGAAAGAAAACTTACATTCTACAACAAAGTATCATGTCAGTCATTAAGATTCGGGCTCGAAGACACTCCTCACTCAAGGCGCCCGTAGAACTCAACGTCATTGTCAATTTTTTGTTGATCTGCTACATTTCCGGCCAGTTTTCAGACTTTTTCTTTTATTGTGTTTCTAGATAGAGAAGTATCTTTGATGCGCAGAATTATCTTATCTTTATTATCGAAATCATCAAAAAGTGAGGGCGCGCATGCTAGCCAAGAATCCTTCAAAAACTCTCCCTCTTGAAAAGGTTTACTATGCTGAGCAATGACACTTGCAGCCGAGTAACTTGCCGCGCTCGTATGATAGTTAATTTTCGCCTACATATTTAATCATAGACGCCGTCTCTTTATTTCTGTCTATCAGTGCACGTGCAATTAATTCTTTTCGTTCTGGTTCGCTTTTTTTGATTAATGAATTTATGATTTGTTTCAAAATGTCGTTTTACAGACGATGTTCTACATATCACTGTTCCTGAGCATAAGACACACACCGCTTTGTCGGCTTTATTAATCATGCTATATTTCTCAATTCACCAAGTTTGAAATTCTCTCATACACTTACTATCTTGCACTTTTTTTTTACTGAACTAGCCATATCAAATAACAGTTAAAAATTGTAAATATAACACAAATAAACTTTACAATATAGTTGTGTCAACGAAATTGACTATTATGCTTTGCACAAACAAACTATGCGTCTTTAGGAATTGTAGTCCACAATGTAACTACAATAACAAACGAGCGCACTTCCTCCCCACCTCCCAACGCCCTAACACTCCGTAGTGTAGGATCACTCACGTTCGTTCGTAATATGCTACATAGTGAAGTTTGTGATCGGTGGCATGCCCAAAATATTGTGTCGAGTGCAATAAATGACACACGTGCCATTGGTTCGCCATCCCTGATCTAGAGTATAATGTTTCATATTTTTTCTAAGCTTAATGTAGATAAAAACATAAGACAGCGGAAGCGTCGATAGTGATAATTGGCCAAATGCACATTGAAGGAAATATGCCAATGCTTACTAACTATTATGATAACACATTCGCTTCTACATTCTAAATTTCTTTGAAAGAAACAAAAAAAATTCTAGCCCTCCAGTATTCTACGCCTCTGTATATGATCTTTAATTTTCGTGTGATATTTGAATATTTAATCAATACCTGATGTTTAAATTTCTGCTAAACAAGTGAATCTTAAATTTTATTTCCAATGTTCTCCTTTCCAATCACAAACGTTTTCTTGATATGTCATCTGGTCATAGCGTAAAAGTTCTTATGTGTTTGCAGAAATTCCTAAGTAATGATTGTAACATTTTCTTCTGTTTATTGTGTATCCTTAGAGAGAAATCAGCTATCAATTTTATTATAACTGAGTGAATTTATAATTAAGCGTTTCGAACAATGTCTTAAGGATCTATCTTGGGTAAAAAAATTACACCTACTTTTGGTGGTTCTTCAGTTATGTAGTATTTTTGTATACTTGCGGAAAATTTTTTTCAATAGATATTCGTATCGATTATATTCTTTTTTCATACACAAAAAAAGTTTTTAATTTCAAAATGCTCCTTGCAATTCAAATTTAATTTGAAAGCAACACCATTTTAAAAATTTATATTTCTTTGATTGTATGATAAGAAATAAACATTTACAAATCTTAGATTATTTCAATACCTAACTTAAGCATTTCATAATAGAAAAAGTATTTGGAGAAAGGTTACAGTAGAAAAAAAACTATACTGGTAATTTTAATATTTTCAGTCCCTTCTCTATTAACTTCTCTTTTATAACTACTCCAAACTATACATATTTTGAAGCTTTTTTTTTTATCAGTGATATGTGTATGTGTTGAAAATATTCATAGAAAAATTCATGAAGAATAAATTAGAAATTTCAGCATTTTTACGTTCCAAGCCTCCTTAAAGTAGCAGCCGTGTTTGCCGAGTGGTTTCGGCCAGCCTTGTTTTAATGGAGTTAGGGTTTGAGTCTCGGTAACACCTCAGACCCGTCGTGAAGCGGTATGACTCGTATGTATTTCTGAAGGCACAAATCTCTGTGGATGGCATAGCATGGAAGTTCGAATAGCGTACCAGTTCAAGTGTCCTCTTCGTCACTTCACAAGGATTAAAAATTACGAGTTCGCCCCAACCCCCTGGCTTTATTTCAAAGTGCGACGTTAATAAACAATCAATAAATCTTAAAAAATGTAGTAGACATTCCAGCGTCTGTTCGGGTTGAAGTCATCTATATCTTTAGCATAAGTAAAAATAGTTCCAATTTTCCATGAAAAGTGTCAAGCTCCATGATATATCGAGGAGCTTGCTAGCACTAATTCCTTAAGAGCTTTTCCAGAATTGATAGAATCAAGAACTTTCAACAGAACAATATGAATCGCGTCGAAAACAAATTAATTCTTACTTAATTAAATTTTCAAAATTCAAGGTATTTTTAACTCGAGTTTCCTGACCTGTGGAATTATCAACCATTTATTAAGTAATCATCCTTTGAAATAAATAAATATTATTCTATAGTGTTAAAATAAATGTTCCAAATTAAAAATTTTAGCAACTGAAAATTAGTTTAAATTTGATTCCTTAACTAAAAGTCTTCAATCAGAAGCATAAATTTTAATATATTTCACTGCACAAGCAAAAAGAAATATACCTTTTAGATTAACCATTTAATTTTTCGTATTGATTTTTAATCTTTTATGTATTAATTTTAATTGCTTTTGTTTTTGCTTAATTAATTTTATGTAACTGTTATAATGATGCAATTTTAAATCATTAGCTATGAGGATGAGTAAGATATTTAAGAAACATGGATTTCCACTACCTACAGTGTTTCGCTTATTGAAAGCTTTATTTTCTTACACTTTTGCCAACGAATAAAAAGTTCTAAAGTTTATTTTATTTTACTGATTCAATGTTTTAGCAGTTAATAATCGGTGTTTAATGTTTGATTTGGTTTCCCTTTGATTATGTTGCAAACTGTTTTATTATCGTCACTCCTATTTGCTTCTTCATTTAATTTTATCTTACATTCGCCATATATCTAACAACCTAAGTCATTTTTAATATAGTTTTTCCAGTTGTTATCTGAAAGAAATCTTACAGAATGCATTTTTGCATCACTTTTATCACATTAATTTTTCTATTGACAGTAAAGTAAGGATTTTTGTGTCACAATATATATTTTTGATGCAATTGAAACAATGACTGAACTCGGAGGCATGTTTACAAAAATCAATTTACAATAAAAGCAATTTAGTTCAGGTATTTAAATATTTATTCTAAGTTTACTCCTTATTAATTAACACTAAGTTAAATCAGAGATTTACACTTATTTTTAAGATACAGAAAAAAAATATCATCAACATTATAACCATAAGCATTAAAACACGGCATCTTTAACATTGGAAACTTACAATCTAATACGGTGTAATGCATTTAGAAAACTTTTTGAAAAGATCTAAACAGATATTTTCTCAATAGGTTCTGCCTCTAAACACCTTAATGAATGTTAGATCTGTCAAGTCTCAAAGACCTCCCGTTGGCATGGTTAAGAAGTTTGGAGAGGGAGGTTCCTGCTCAGGTTTCCACTTCGTTTCTTGACCAAAGATCAAAATTACGAGGTCCGTTGCCAATAGGCCTCACTTTGCTTCATTGAAACGTTAATGAACAATCAATCAATGTCTTTTTATCGAATAAAATATTTTCGTAGAATAGATGTCAAAAAAATTCCTTCCTGTCATGAAAATGATTATTAAAAATTGAAATAATTATAATGTTTTTATTTCGTCTGGAAACAGATGAACAAATTTTGTAAATTTCATGAAGCTAGACCTAGTACCGTAGCGCGATTTTTTTCACACATATATTATACTAATTTATTGATTAATAAAATAAATGAGCTGAAGCATTACGTACTAAAAATACATTTAATAAGAATGCAATATATAATGATACTTTACAATGAAAAACACAAAGATAAAACCAAGTGGTCTTGAATAGATTCAATTTATCACAGCAGATTGAAATGGTCGTTTCTACTAATCTCACTCACACCAGCGATTCAAAAGTTCTAGTCCTTTTTATACTTCTTAAATGAGAATTCTTAACTTCTACTGCTCGGTATTGTGCCATAGTCTGTGTAGTTTATATGCTGGTCTTTGATTGATGTGGAGTTACTGTTACTAGTATCACTTTCTGCCCAATCTTGCTTTTTGGATGATGAAAATAAAATGAAAATTACAGTGGTGCTGCTTAAAATTGCCACAGTGATTCCGAACACGTATCGCCACTGATGCAGAGTTTGCTGAAAAAATATTAGTTATTAACAAAAATGCTGATGAATTTCATGAGCCAAGAAAAATAAGCATAGAATTTTTTTTTTCTGTATTTGTTGTATTGACATGTTTTAAAACTTCTTTTCTAATAAAAATGCTTTATATAATATAAACAGCAATGTTAATGAAATTATATACTATTTTAATAATTCAATTAGAAGTCAATAACACAAATCTATGACCTTCGAAATGAATGCATTCATGTCAAAACTATTTTTTTCGTAAGACATAATCATATGTTTCACTTTTTCACTGGAATGTAGTACTGTTGTTTAAAAAATTTGGATACGAAACAATTTTTAAAATTCTTTGAAGTTTCTTTTTTTTTATGTGTACATATAACATACGTGATTTTTAATTAATTTATAAAAAGAAATTCTTCGAGAATACTTTAAAAAGGCTAAAGTCAAACCAAGTTTTCTAAAATAATTTTTTAAATTAAGTATTTAATCTTGTCCTGCTTTAAAAATATTTTTTAATGTCAGTTAATGTTTGTGTTTTAAACACAATATTATTATAAAAACGACCATTTTGCATTTGATATTTAATCAATAACGCTTAAAGAAAGAATGTCTTGAATAGAGAAAAAAAATAAAATTTGTATCTTTGATTTATACATTATTTTTGAGGAAATTTATAATTAACACGAATATTTATTAGAGAAGAAAAAAATATTTCTGATATTTAGTGGCATGTGTGTATTTAAAACCATTTTTGCTTATTGAATATATAGATGTATATGATAATTATACATTAATGATTATATTAATATTCGAGAAACTCTACTCTACTACCTTACATTTATGATTTTATTCTGAACTAATAACTTCATTAAAATTAACAATTTTTATTTAAAAAAACAATTTCCTAAATTTCCCCGTAAAGACGAAATTTGCTTAATATTTAATATTTTTTAGCATCTTGTTGTTTATTTACAAATGAATTTAACTCGAATTTATTTTTTAAGCTTGTGAGGTTTCAGGTGGTTAGAAGCCCAAGTAACTGAGCGATCAAATCGCTAGTTTTATAGACGGATATTTGAAATTAAATAAGATGCTAGAGCCCTGATTCAATTGAAGATCCATCAAGAAGAATATAATACGTGCTGCGGCAAGTGAAGTACAACTGATAATAAAATACCTCAAGTTGTGTGGATGTTAGGAGAGTAAGGCATCAAATCAATTGTCATTCTCGTTGACTACAGGGGTCCGAAATTAGAGATACGTTCGTGAACAGCCCTCATGTTACATGAATTCAACTTTTGCAATTCACGTTAGTTAACTAGACATTAGAAGGATGTACAGTTACTCTACGTGACTGTAAAAAGTTACCTGTTTAAGTTGCTTTTAAGAAATTCCAGTTAGACAGAGTAAAAAGAATATGTTACTTCGAGTTAAATTTAAGAGTGTACAAAATTATTTCGAAATTCTACAGTTTTTGTCTGTTTTGAAAGAATAGATGTCAGTCTAATGGGGACTATGTACACCTTCAAAATGCATTTGAGTGATATCATTTCATCACTGTTGAAAAGATCTTAAAAAGCTTTAAAGTTATTTTTTACGAAGTCTTAGTTCTTGTAGAGACATTCAGAAGTAACATTTTTTGTTGATTAAAACGTTAAGAACAATAATATATAATCGAAATTAGAGTTATATATCCAGGAAATTTATATTTACTTAAGTTATCCATGAATGTCTGTGGAGTTGCATGTTGTCTTAAATTCGCACGGTTTCTTTCTCTAATGAAATTTTCAAAGTGAAAATAATTTTTAATAATTCAGTTCCGTTAGTTAATTCTTTTAAACTAAGTATTTAAAGTCATTGATGCATATAAAAAATTCACTTATTTTGGAATATTACCTGCTTATCAGTCAAAGTACCAACAATAAATGGAACAATAAATCCTGTCAAACTGGAAATGGTATTAGCTATTCCGAATAATGTACCTAAAAAGAAAAAACAATAATAACGTCACATCTCTGAGATAGTTACGAAATAAAGATAGTATTAGAGGGTATTTTTGACATAAATATGTATAATAGCGTGCAAGAAATCGATCTATTTGCTACATGGGTTAAAGGCACCGCACATTTTTGTAGAATAATGTCAACAGAATGAAAATACGGCATGAAATGGAAAGAATAAAACAGAAAATAATTTATACATAAATCGAACCCAAAGAGCCTGTCTTTAATGCAACTCAAAAAATTTATAACCTATTCATAAAAAGATATAAATATTTTTTTCAAAAATCCAGTTTCAAAAGTTGCACACATTTTATTATTAATTATGAAAAAAAAAACCTTAAATATAAAAATAAATTTTTCACGAAAATATTTTAATCATCAGCATTTTTAACCTTTTTAATTCTCAATATGTTTTCGTGATTTATAAATAAGTCACGAAAAATTATTATTAAATCGAAAACATAGTCTATAAGATATTCGTAAAATTTCATATTTATATTTTTATTACATCGTTGTTGATGAAGTTAACACAATATCTACAAGAAAATATGTTAAAAATGCATCAGAGTCAGCTTTTAAACATATTGAGAAAATCAAATGTAGCTACTAATGTGGAATAAATTCATTGCTGCAAAGTTTATTTCACCAATTCAATATCTAGAAGGCGCTGTATAAAATACAAGAATTATTTTTAAAACAAATTTCAAAGATAACATTTTCCTGAACTTTTTCAAAATTACTGCGCAGTTATAACATTTTTAATTAATTTAAGGATGATTACTACATAATAAACTGAGGACATTGTTAATACTAGGCATGTTTTTTAAGTAAAAATCGTTTTTAAATATGGCAGCTGCAGGTCTACTGTTGCCGTTCCAAGCAGATGCACCTATGAGTACCTATATCTATTCATTATTCACAAGCGCCAGGACACGGAAGAATTCTTCCATGTTTACGTTTGTTTGTGCAAATTTAAAATGCTTTACTCAATTGAAAATACTGCTGATTGTGAAATGTTTTCTGTGATTTTCTTCAGCATGCAAAATGCATTAAAGCTGTCGAAATTCATCACTCCATTAAAGAAGCTTGAGGAGATGTTATGCATATGAAACCTGAATCAAAACAGTGATCCATAGAATGAAGGGAATTAATATCACTCCTCCACCCACCCACCCCCAAAAAAATGGCCCAACCAAACAATTTCAACCCTCAAAATTTATGCGCACTGTGTTTTATGATCTGAAGGGGCTATTGTTTATGGATTTCTTGAGACGGAATCACACAATAAATTCCGAGATATATTGTGACACCTTAAATAAAATACGTCATGCAATCCAAAACAAAAGGCGTGACATGCTCAGTAAAGAAACTTTTTTCTTGCATAACTATGCTCGTCCACATGTGGCTCATCGAACCCGTTTTCTTATCACATCCTATGGCAGGGAATAACAAAATCCCTCTTAACGTAATCCTGATCTGGCTCCCAGTGGATACCATTTGTTCCTTCAAAAGGCATTCAAATGGTCAATGCAATAACGACAATGTTGATGTCAAAACGGTCGTGCAACGATAGCTTTCCCATCAGGCGGCAGATTGCGATGGTGATGAATTAGAGAAACTAGTTGTTCCACATGATACGTGTCTTAATATTGCAAGTAATTATTTTAAACAGTTGATTAATGTAAAGGCTTTCTCATAAAACAAAACTGTACAAATATTTTGCACTTGTTTTCACTTAAAAAGCGTAATAATACATTTATAACTTTAGCACTAATATTCCTAGCTTTTTCTCACCCATATTAACATTTGCTTCCTTCCGTATTAATCTTTAAGGTGCAAAATACTAAATTTTGTTTACATAATACTAAATTTTTACTTCTTTAAATCTTGTAATTTTCTTACATATTATTTTCATTTGATAATCAAAACTAATTATGGAAACTAATTATTAATTATTAAATAATTTAAAAACAAATCTTTTTTCAAGTTTTATAACAGAAAAAATAAATCTATTATAAATAATGCATCAAAATCAATTGATGAATTAAAAATTATACTTAAAATAAAATTTAGCTCCCTTTCTTTGTCAATAAAAATTAATTCAAGCATTCATTGATCAAAAAATCACACTAACTTTATTTAAGAAGATAATTTGTTTTGTTTGAAGCTATTATTAAGAGAAACTAGTTTGTTTATTGCGATGAGATAGATTTCAAATCAGAACTATGGATTTAACTAACTAATCTATAAATATTTGGTTTGCTATTACTTCAAATCTTACTTTGGAGGAAATTATTAAAACATCAAAATACTTCAATTGGTCGAAAACAAGTTCGAAGAATGAGATGGGTAAGTTGATGGTAACTTTTGAATTTAAATCTTTGTGTAATGTATATATATATATATATATATTTAACATACCTGCATATTCTGGAGATAAATCTAGATGTGACAACACATGTCCACTGTAATGACATCCACCGATAGCCAATGAGCACATAAAAGGAAGAATATTCAATGTTACATTACATCCAGCAAGGCAAACTGATATCAGTCCCAAAGAAACTCCGAAGCCGGCTGAAAATGTTTAAGAAAAGTTGTAAAATTTCAAAGTATCCATTACAGAATTCTCATTATGTCCTATATACAAATAATACTTAGTTGTTTCAAACCTTACCTATTGAATTGCAAAATTTTCGAACAAAGTTTGTAGTGGCTAGATTCCTCCTAATTACGGCATCAGCAACAAATCCAACAACCAGACTAACTCCTGTCTGAAGTAAAAATGGAAACGAAGATAGGAATCCATTCTAAAATAAAGAAGTAAAATATCTGTTTATTAAAATTATATTAAAACTACTTAGATGCATGTTTAAGCATTAAAGTTCATTTTTCAATAAGTTTTTATTTTGGATATTCGTAAAATTATGTTTTTTCGTGATTATCCGCAAACTTCTGTCATAATATATAATTTAAAGAAAAATGTAGACACAATTATTTTATAATTGTCATTTTTTAAAAATAATGATGCCTCCTAGACATTAGTGTTCTCATATATATGCTCAGCCAGACAAAATATCACTTGCTTCGTTCTAATGACACCTATTAAAATGTATCCAGTGAATGACTATTTCATAAATCAAAATTGCAAACACACTTAACAACTACCCAGTAATAATTGCAAATTGTTCTTAATTTTACATTATAATTAACAAATATAACGATCAGGCACTTTTAGAATTATAGTAAATATTTATACAAAATTGAAGAATAAAATGTGAAAGAAAGGTTAATAGAAATTGAATTCTCTGAAAAGATTATTAAAAATCTTAAAACTTGTAATTTTAGAAATAATTAGATACATTAAAATTATATTTGCTATACTTTATTTATATATCCTAGGTGTATATATATCTAGGTCTTTCACGGAATTTCTTAAATTCGCTTTCAATATGGGTTTTATCAGTGGCTCATTCAAAGGATATGCGCAGCTTCAATAATAAAAAAAAGCTTAAAATAAGAATTAAAAAATATTTCAATCCCACAATTTCATAGAAAACACAATCGAGTCAAATGTTTCTTTCTTCTAAAAATATTTTATATAATAGCTTAAACGAAAACAAAATAACAGACATTAGTTAAAATTAAAGCACAAGAAAAACTAAGATATATATATATATATATTTGTTTCTTTTACGTTAATGTCAGTGTTTTTGCTAATATTACTAATATATATGAATAAAGATATTTGTTCCTATTTTGTATTAAAAATATCCTTGAACATTTTGTTTATTTTTTCTACTTTTTATTTATTGAAACTCGATTCCATATTTGCGTCTGTGGCCTTGGAATTCTACGAGGGATCATTTTTAATATACTGATAATTTGCTATCTTTCCTTTTACTTCCGAATATCGAATTATTGCTTTCTTCTTTTCAGAATAAATTGCTTTGAGATATGATTCAATTTATTACTTAAAAAAAAATCAAAATGATACTTTTGTGATTTTTTGGATTGATTGTAGAGGACCAGTAGTAAAACATCATGCATACCTTTTCAATTTTGAAATGCAATACAGTAGCAAAATAAGTTGGCAAGTCAGTAAGTACAGTGTATAAACTCCAGTCTTGACCAATTTGGGCGATAACAACAGCTAAGAATGGAACTGATGTTAAAATCTTAATCCATGGAATTGGAGGTAACTGTAAACAAATTGCAAAATAAATTCTATGTAGAAAAAGTAAATTTAAATAAAGTTGCAAAAGTTTTAGTTCTTAACTTAAAGGCATTTATCGGTTTTAAAACTGATTTAAGTATTTATCAAATTTTAAAACTCAAAATATATTTGTTCGTACGGGCTACACATTAGAACTCTTTTAATGATAAATAATACAAATTTCTTGTAAATATTTCAAATGGAAACTAACCTAATTTTATTGAATTTCTTCACGGAATTACTTCTTTATTTAGGATAGATAATATTCAGCAGGTACAATTCCTGTGGATTACAATTTCAAAGGGCAAATCAGTTAATGAAATAGCCTTTAATCAATAAGAGGTCTACATGTACTTGTCCCTGTTCCATAAAAATAACAAGCTTCGGAGAAAATCTCTGAGTCTGTATGGAATTTGAGAAACCAATAACTGCTTCACAAAATTATATTTTAAAAAGATCCATCTCACTAAACTTCGATGCAAAAGTCCATGGACTGTTATCTTAATAGAAATAATAGAGACTTGCTGATCAGATAAATGAAAATAAGGGACTAGATTTTTCTATAGACTGTTGAATAAAATTCTAAAACTTACCAAATGTTAAATGCCCTAAATTTTCAAGTTCTCACAATGGAGGATATACAAATTTGGGGTGAATTTTGAGATTATAAATTAACCTCGTCATATTGTAGAGGTCTTAAAGTAATCGCCAAAAACTGGAGTCGCATTGTACTTCTCTAATTTTGTTCTTCTAAGCTGTTGATAAATTCCACGATGAAATTCTAATCAACTTTTCTTCACAATCATTTCAATATACATCGCATCAGCAATTGAAAATATGAATTAAAATACATATAAAGGCTGAAATATATTTGTTTAAAAGGTTTATGCATTAACTAAGAGTTAACTGCAACACCTTTTTTTTTGTATATTAGTAATGTTCACTGAGATCTACTTATTTATTTCTGAATATTGATAATTAGAAGTTCAGCATATTTTTTTTACTATAAAATTCACCGTTCCTAAAGTAATATTTTCCGAAAAAAAAAACCCGATTTAACTGAATCACTTTCAATAAAAATTTAAAATATATTATAGAGTAAAAGGAAACACCTCTAACTACTGTATAAACCTTGTTACATGAAAAAAAATGCTAGTATTACTTCACTTACTTTTGTATTCAACGCAATCTTTTGATCAGATATGATATATTTTAACTCCTGTTGTGAAATAAATGGATGGGTTAAAGGAGTGTCAGTGATGCAAATGCACCATAAAATAAACCATGCTATGCCTGCAAAACCTAGAAATAAAATTACAAGAACTACTTAAATATTGCAGAGTAAAACACACTATCACATTTTTGTTGTGTGTGTATATGGAGTGTATATATAACGTGTGTGTGTACCACACACACACACTTATAGATAGATAGATAGATAGATAGATAGATAGATAGATAGATAGATGAATGAAGTAGATAGATAGATAGATAGATAGATGAATAGATAGATAGATAGATAGATAGATGAATAGATAGATATGGGCCGTGAATAAGATAGATGAATAGATAGATAGATAGATAGATAGATGAATAGATGAATGAATGAATTAGATTAGATGAATGGATAGATAGATAGATAGATAGATAGATAGATAGATAGATAGATAGATAGATAGATGGAATGAATAGATGAATTGGTAGATAGATAGATAGATAGATAGATAGATAGATGAATGAATGAATGAATAGATGAATGAATAGATGAATAGACTTAGATGGGTAGATAGATGAATGAATGAATAGATAGACTAGATGGAAGTAGATAGATAGATAGATAGATAGATAGATAGATAGATAGATAGATGAATGAATGGAATGAATGGTGAATAGATGGAGTAGATAGATAGATAGATAGATAATTATAGAGAAAACTATTTTTTTAGAAAGTAGTGAAATGTTATGGAAGGGGAAAGGATCTTGTGATTCCCATCCTACATTTCTTATGTGGGGTGAGAATCGCAAATTTTTTAGACTAATAATATAATTATAATAATTGTTTCAAATTTCTCAGCCAGAACGCATTTTAAACAAAAATGCATATAAATTTTGGTCGACCTCATGCAGCAGCTGTTATAAAACCTAGAAATTTTCACGAAGATTCTGTTTTCACTGCATTTGTTATTGCTAAGTGGAATACCATTACGTTTGACAGAATGAGCTTTTAAGTAAAATTGTTTTACGCAACCTGTAATTTCACAGAAAGTGTTCTGTAATTTTGGACATTAAAGGGCGCGTGAAAAGATCAGTTCTATTGATCGTTAAAAATATTCGAATAATGATATCGAATTCGTTGTTTGCTCTGGAAAATGAAGAAAACATGTGTCTTTAGAGTTAGTTGCGCCTCAGGTGGAGGAGGATAAGGCTTCCAATTTACAGGTTAGTACTAACTTCTCCATAGTTCTAGATTCTGCACTGGTTCTCACTTCAGTTTCTTACTGCTGAGAGTTAATTCAGAAAGGCCTAGGAATAATGTTTAGATAGATGAATCGTACTTTCAATTTGATTATACCGACAATATTCTCAATTGTCAAATTTGGGAATATTGTCTTTATAATCAAATAAAAAAAATCCGTGTTCAATGCTAGAGGTTCTTTTGTAATCCCAAAAGTGACTGTGGTGTGGGTTTTCGGTATCTCTTTTTCTCGGTCCAATCTTCTTAGAAGTATTAAATGGCACATATCCAATAGCAGGCTCGATAACTAGGTAGAGATACGAATCGTTGTTACAGAATAATATTGTTCTGAATCTGCAAGCACTTAATGCCTTACTTGGACAATTTTAATACAAAATGGAGCTCTTCTACTCATTACCCTTTGTACGTCCTCAAAATCGTTAACAGATAGATATTTATCAGCAATCCATTTGTTGATTGATTTACTATTATTCTTCATTCCTTCTTGACCTTTGGCTTTGCGGGCCTTTGAAACATTTGATAAGTCTTAATAATCCAATAACTTTATTCTATCTAGACAGCAGTTCGTGATATGTTCGTAGTATTTCCCAAAATACACAGAGGTCAACTATGGAATATGTATTTTATGATTCCAAATAATTTTTTGCTCGGTTTGGTTTTATTGACGTAGCTCTAGAAAGCATGAGAGCAAATGGAGACCACGGAATTTCGAACCTCTGGAAAGTGACGAGATTTCAAACGATAGCTTAAATGTTGCCTCCCCCATCCCCGTAAAAATTCCATTCAAACATTGCTTAACTAACATTAAATCTATCTTACTTCAGATTGAGAATTTAAAAATGTAACATTTAATTTTCATCATGGTTTTTTCTTTTCTAATTATCTTTTGGTTTTCTCTCAAGCTTTGGTTTGTATTGTTTCACATAGTTTAGTTTTATCATGTTGGCATTAATAAGATTAATTAAATTTTGTGGTACATTTATCTTGTATTTAAATGTTTTGTATAGTTATACTATTTCACTTGTTTTATGCTTTTAGGTATACAAAAATAATATTTTTCCTTTCTAATACAATTTTTCTTTAATATTTGAAAAATAATTAAATAGTATGACATTTATTTGAACAGAGATAAATTTTCTTTTAGTTTTATACCTTATAAATTAACTCATTTAATTATTCCATTATTAATATATATATAGAAACATTTGTCATTTTCATTTATAATTTTTACGTTTGAAATATTATTAATATTTTGTTCATCTCTCTCTCTATTTTCAAGTATCCAATAATTTGAATATTTATGTTCAGCATTACAATTCGCTTAACTATAAAATGTCGATAAAATGATTTCTCCCCTTCAAATAAAGCAAATTAAAACATTAAATTAATTCAGATAAACTATAAAAATTATATATATAATATGATTAAATGTACAAGAAGTCTTGTAAGTTTTGCTTCTTTCGCAGTTATGTCAAAAATTAGCATGATTAAGCCACTTTGCCTCAATAACAGCTAGTGAGGAAAACTGTCCATTATTTTGTGTAATGATGTAACAGAAAGTAAACAACATTCTTGTTGAAGAATACTTGCCAGCTATGCACTGCTTTCGAGAGTTGTGTCTTAGTTAGAACTCCTCGCTCTAGTAAGCCTACTGGTGTTCTATGGGATTCAGGTTTGCATTATAAACAGACCAGTCCAATTCCTGAACACCTAGGTCATCAAAATAAATCTACATAGATCATTCAGTATGAACAGGAGCTTGATGACGTCACTGGCAGAATTCACTGTAACGAAGGCTATCCGGGTGCTTTTGATCATGTAGTATATGTCTGTAATTACCTCGAAATGATGGATCTAAAGACAAATTTTGTGTGATATACATTTAAACATGTTTAAGTGAGTTCTAAACTCTGCAAGTAATTAAAATGACATTTTCTGTGATGTGATACTATGCAATTGTTTCGGCACTCACCAATTACATAGAAAGCGGACGGCCAACCTCCGAACCAATGAGAATTACACAAAGCTCCAGTTAATGGCATAGCTGAGACAGTTCCAATATTTACCCCAGTATAAATTATTGTACTTAAAACGTTCTTTTCGGAATCTGGTAACCAACGGCCCAACATGGAATGCATCGCTGGTATCGTTATTCCCTGTAAGTAGCATGAGAATAATATTTTTACAATTATTTTCGTTGAAGAATATGAACTGATATACAATTGAAATTATTTTCAGACTTTTTAAAAGAATTTTATCATGAAATACTTCTCTGATATGGACGATGAATGTTTTACTGCGAAAGAAAAGAATTTATAATGCATATATGAGACTACATAAGCCTGATTGTTAGAGTAAAGGGCTGGGAATAAGAAATAAGACCAAATATTGTTTTTAAGCGGATCGATGCATAGCGTAGTTGATGCACGTTAAACTTACCAGGCTCTAAATCCTCACTTTGGAATGGCGTTTAGATA
>BMAW01119592.1:34144-45088 GCA_019974015.1 Nephila pilipes
ATAAACTTACCAGGCTCTAAATCCTCACTTTGGAATGGCGTTTAGATGAAAGTGAGGTTCCAGCTCAGTTTCCCACTTAGTTATCTGAAAGTAGTTCAAAGTTACGATACGCTTTAACGATGTTAAGACAACCTTTGAGTTGGGTATAAATAGGTAATATTGGTCCTTTAACATACAAATAAGCAGTATATTTAATAATATATGAATCACCCAAAGATTATTATGCATTTTTAAACATCAAAATATAAATCTAGGTCTCAAAGTAGTGTTTAACAGAGTAATTGGACACAATTTTGAACCTAGAAATGTTGTTTGAGTTTATGTCAGTACTGTACTGTTTAATATTCCTTAATAAAAATTTGAGTTGATTGATTGACTATTTATTAAGATCAGACTTAAAACCAACACAAGTGCTATTATCGATTATGAATTTTTGAATCAAATATTGACTCGCAATTTTGAATCTCATGTTCAAATTAAAGGATGAGCCCTAAATTAAGAACCCATTTTCCTAACTTCTATATCATCTATCGTCGCAACGAGGTAATTATGAACATAGATCAAATAACCAGAACTATAACTGAGGTGAACCCCACTCGAGCATCGATAGTCTTACGAGCATAAGCCCAGCGATACGATACGTTTTTAGTGGAATTATTACTCAAAGGAAACAATGGCTATCATACAAAGATTTCCAATACATGTGGGGCATCTGTATTGGAAATCTTTAACATAGTTACTATTTAATTTTTTTACTTTTTTAAGAAGTTTTACTATACCAGGAGAAAATACTATTTTCAGAAAAGTAATTAAGGAAAAAAACTTACTTGTGCCAAGCCTTCCAGTGCGCGCAGAGCTATCAGCAATCCGACGTGAAGTCTTGCTGCCCAAGGGGTCATAAGAGTAAGCAGAGCAGGGACAAACGTGCCAAGACCAAAGACCCATTTCCCACTGTACAATTCGGCCAATCTCCCTCCGGGGATTTGAGATATGCAGTAGCCGTAGTAAAAGGATCCAAGAATGATGCCTTGCATCTTTGGGGACCATACAAACTCACCGTCCTATAGTATTAAATTATTGCAAAACGTGAATAAACTTAAAATAATATTAATCGTTTTCATACAGGGTTTGAATAGACACTTACCCAAAATAATATTAATTTTAATCATTTTTATACAGGGTTTCAGTCTAGTTTCACCCTTTTTATAATTTATTCTTCAATAAGTTTTCGATTAAAACATTAATGACGAGGGAGGTGTCAAATTTATTTTAATTTTTTAAATCACAGTTTATTAAAATTATTCCTTCAGAAATGAGTAGTTTAGCAAAGCTTACGAGTGAATGTATCATTTTCAACTCTTCATAATTAAAACAAAAATACTTCATTCATGGATTGCAAAATATTTTTTTCTTTCTTCCTATTTAAAGAATAATTTTAAAATTTATTTGTCAAGTGTGGATGCTTACGAAGAAAGTAGACAAAGCGCAGATTTTGTGCAGTTATTTATTTGTTTTGCGAAAATTTGTTTCATGTTTTTGAATTTTACTTTAATATAAATCTAGTTATTTGCAACCGACCAAATTTCAAATGCGAATTATCTGTCATTCAAATTTCAATACAGCACAAAAATCAACTTAGTGTTTTGTTAAATATGAAAGATATTCCAAAACATAAGGAAACGTACTTACCTTCAAAATTATTTCAACGCACTAAAATCAGGTTAATACTTTCATTTAATTTGAAAAAGTGCAGATAAATTAATAATCAGCTAATATTAATTAAATAAATAATTTTAGAAGGAAATAATGTTGTTAAAAAGGAAAAAATAGATTATAAAGAAATCATTTTTCTAAATTAGATTTCTTCCATTTCAAATTATAGAATTATTTTAATTATTTTCTTCCAGAAGTGTGAAAGTAAATTCTTTCGTGATTCAAATTTTTTCTCATCTTGGATTTAACATTTCAAATAATAGTTCGAATAGAAATAATTCTTTGTTTGTCATGTTCGTTTTTCAAACAACATTGACTATATCATATACTGTACGAATATTATTGACTGTACGTATATTATTGACATATATATTTCAATAGCATGCGATTTTTACTGTGTACATTTTTCCGGGTATTCACTCTAAAGAATTTCTTATTTTGAGAATTACTTGAATTTTATAGCCATTATAGTTCCATGAAGGATTATTGAAGCATTTGTGATGAATATACATGGAAAACTTTCTTTTTATTGATTTATTTAGTGAGTATATATGAGGGCTATTCAGAAAGTAAGGAACGTTTCCGTCTGACGTCGCTACGCGCGTGCCGATCACGTATATTTTGGTGTCTGCGTGTTCGGCATCTCAGTCGGCGTCCAGCCATCACAACGGGAACATTTCCACGCTGCCTGTTTTTTCGATATTCAAATTTAAAATGTGCGCTGCAATTGAAAATCCCGCCAGTTGTGAGGCGCGATCTGTGATACGGTTTTTGTTGGCAAAAAAACCTATGGAAATTTATCGGCAAGTGTGTGAAGTGTACGGAAACAACGTAATGAATGAAAGTTCAATCCGGAAATGGTGCATTCAGTTTAAGAATGGCCGAACTAATGTTTACGATGAAGAGAAGAGTGGACGCCCTAGCATTGTGACTGACGAACTGGTCGCTAAAAGTTGATGAAAAGATTCGTGAAAACCGCCGCTTCACAATAACGGAGCTTTCGCTTAGTTTTCCACAAGTTTCACGGACTTTGTTGTTTGAAATTGTCACACAAAACAGATCGCAGGTGGCAGAATTCTATGACGAAGGAATTTCAAAGCTTGTCCACCGCTATGATAAGTGCCTCAATTTGTTTGGTGACTATGTAGAAAAGTAGAATTTTAGTCGCTTTTTCTGATGTATATAATAATTTTTTTTTCTTGAACTTAGTTTCTTTTTAATTCCAAAACGTTCCTTACTTTCTGAATAGCCGTCGTATCCAAAAATTGTTTGGATAATTTTTAACAACAAAATCTTGATCCCCTTTTTGACTACACAAAATCGATTGTTCTAAAATATGTTCAATTATTTCGTCATTTAAGAACAGCTCAAATAAAGATATGGGGGACCAATGGTGTTCAAAAAAGGTGGTTTTGCTCCATTCCATGCTAATTGAAAGATATTGTTTTCCAGCATTTCATTTCTAAACCAGTTCAGAATTTTTTTGGGGGGAGTCTTTGCTTTTTTTTATTCGCCTCTTGTTAAGAGCAAGAATTTCATGCTCCTCTTCACTGTCTGATTCACCAATAATTTGTTTGTCTTAATGTTTACGCCGAAGGGTAACAACCACATTTGCTCGTATTTGACCTCCAGTTAAATTATTCATATCTATTTAACCTTCCTCAACACTGTCTCTAACGGTAACTTCATTAGATCAAACTTTAAAACCTATCCATTGCATATTTCAATATATTTAATCAAATATATATTTAGATCAAATGTATTTTAAATTGAAAGTCAAAGTTATTTATTTAAATTTATTAAATTATAGACTTACATTATAATACACACGTTTAAATAGAAAATCCAGTCAATTACTCATACATTTCATTATTTCTCTTAATTTTTAAAATAAATAAATGCAGAGACAAAATCCACATTTAAAATATGCATTTCGAGTTTTATATTTAAGAAACTAATTTTTTTAATACGTTTATTATTTTATGAAGAAACCAATATTTTTCTTAAATAAAAATTATTCCTTGTTAACAGAACATCTATTTTGAAATTCTTTACGTATGCAAGGAATTTTTAATAGTTCTTACTTACGAAAATAATTTCTAACATAATTTTTTCTGGAAATAAGTAACAATTCTTCTTGATCATATCATAGTTTAAGAAAAAAAAGGCGCATTTGTATAGCGTAACAGGTCAGAAAAACCTGTACCTTCGACAACCATCCACATCGAAAGTAGAGGGCTGCATTGATAGAGTGAACAATATTTTGCACTCAGCCCACCATTTAAGTGTACGTTTAACAGCGGATATGGTAGGGCAACCTAAAACAGCCTTTGTTTGCAAATTGAAAGCTATTTTATACCAATCAGAGTTTCCATGAGTCTCTATATTTAATTCTACTGTTTGCAGAATTAGTAATCAAATGTTTTGCAAATTATTTTTATAGAAACATTTTATCATGGATTCATATTTTCGAAGCTTATCATCTTTTCAAGGATATACTCGTATATATTTATAGATTTATCCGTTAAGAGTATAGTTATCAGTTTGACAGCCACACTTTGTTCAACGCAATATATAGTATAAGTTCAACCATTATGATGACGTGATTAAATTCGTCATTTTTCGCTTACGAAATGATGAATTAAGTAAACCAGTTTTCCTTATATCATCTTTGCTATGATTTAAAATTCGATATAAAAACCAACGTTTTTATACGGTGGCAAAGTTTATTAAAGAAAATTATTGAAATATTAGTTTAAACTGTTAGTTATTTTTAACTTTAAAATTTACTTAAAAAGAGACATTTGTGAGAGTATTAAAAAATTCATAATATTCATAAAATCAAAACATGCATTTGAAAGTTTGTAAGTCATTCTATTAAAAAAAAATTGGGAACCAGAATTCAGAAAAAATTATTGTGATAAGACATGGTGCCAAATATTGGAATCTTTCTTTCTTGCGAATGATTACTGACCGAAAGTCAGCAACCCTTACTATCTCCCCTTTGAGAGTTTTACGATACCTCATGTGGTGTGTGGGGAGTTCCCGATGTTCCCAGAGGGGGAAAGAAATTTTTTCCTAAATCCTAAAAGCGCCGAGAGGAAAGAATATTTTGATTTATTACAATTATTGAAATATTAGTTAAAACTTGTCGCAAACGTTTAAATATTGCATTGTTAGGCCAGTACGAACGATTCCCAAAATTTCAAAACTCTAGCTTGATGGGAAGTTGGTTAAAATTAACGATCGAAAATTTGATGACACACAAACACTCACACGCATACACCAAATGAAATTCAGAAAAACGTTTTAATAATAAAAACAATCCTGGTATTGCTGAACAACATACATCAGAAGAAACAATTTACGGATTACAATAAGATATTTTTACTGCATGCAACAGCTCATTAAGAACTTACTATGCACACCAATAGCTATCTCGAAATGGTAAACTGGAGAATTAAATAAAAATCTATTGTTTCCATTACAGCTCGCAATAAAACTAATATTAGCATTCAAACAACAATAACAAATTTACTTATGATAAACTATAGTCACCTACATAAATACTGCTATTTCAGTACACATGATAAGTAACGAGCAATAGGATAAATGGTTTTATGATAAAACAAAATTGCAAGGTGTTCTTACTGTGTGGTGTTCGTTAGACGTGCCATTCGTGTTCAAAGGCAAAGAGGGGTCAGGACATTCTTGAGTGTGAGTTTTGTTGTCAAAGTCGTAGACTGCTGTATTGTTGACCATAGCCACAATGGCGACATTGATGTTGACCCTAATGGCATATATCACACAGATTCCGAGAAATCCACAACCAGCGAAGAGGTATCGAACTCCAGGCAGTTCTGAAAAGAAATAATAAATACATACAATGATTTTGATTCTTTTATTTAGATCAAATTCTGAATTTATGATACGATAAGGAATTTTTAATTAAACGATTTTAATTTTAGATATTTATTTGCAAATCACAAGCATTCATTTTTTGAAGCAATAGGTAAAAATTAGGGAATGACTAGAACACATATAGATATGACCAAAATATATACAGAATCTTCATACATGAAATGTCTCAAAGAACTGTATAGCTCACCAAAGATATTTCAAAAATGCATTATATTATACTTAGGCAATTATATAAATAATCAAAGTGCAAATAATTTGAAATGCAAAAATCGACTCAAAGAAAATGGAAATCTATTTTGTTTTAGTTTCTTAATTCAAAGAATGATTATTTATAAAATTTCAAAAAGAATAAATAATGTTTTAGCTCTTAACAAGTTTTATAAAGGAAAATATTTTGAAATAATATAAATTAATCAAATAAATATACATTTTTATAGCTCGAGTAATACAATCAGACTTGAGTATAAGTTAATTATTTCTATCACAATTATCAATTATTTTATAAAGTATTATTATAATTCAAAATAAAGCAATAAAAGCCTTCATGTAAAAAGTGCAAAATTAGAAAAAAAAAAAATGTTAAAAGCAAATGACTAAATTCAGAAGTTGTGAAATGTTTCCCACATTAATCATTTATTCCAAATAATATAAAAGAAATTCCTCCTATTCTTGTTTCTCGCATATCTCTAGAACAATTGATTGGATTCAAATGAAATTTAGAATATAGAACATTAAAATTTTCCATTATTTAATTCTTTCAGAATTCGGATTTCCTATCATGAAAGTTATATTTTAGAAGATAATTACATATATTAATTAAGTTAATTAATTGATTCAACAATAATATAATTTTCGAATTTAATTTAGTTCGCTCAATAATATAATTTAGTTCGATATTAACTGTGATATCAAATTTTCCTCAGATTCATTGAGAAATGAGAAAGTTTCTTGGTTATGACCCTTTTTTTTTCTACATAACTTTGAAGGCAATAAACTTGCAGCGAATCTCTTCTACAACAAAGTTAGAAGTTAAAAGGTTTTACTTAACCAGACAGAAGAGATGTCTTTTCAGCCTGGTTGGTAGGACCGTCTACTTCAGACCCACTGGTTCAGGGTTCGAAACAACGCTGCGACACTCAAGGTTACCAAACAACTCTCTCCCACTCCACGGAATCCGAATCCCGAAAGAAGTGTTTGAAGATACGGATTCCTCATAAATTGATAAATATTCCTGATTGTTTTATTAGCTTCTAAAACGTTGTGTTTCGTTCTGGACCATTTCGAAAACCATAGGTTCAGTCTTAATATATAAGATACCCTGAGATATGAAGATACCTTTTCAAGAATAATTCAATCACATTTTTAGAAGTCTATTCTGATTTTGTAGATTTAACTCCATTACATTTTGTCAAATGCCGATTAAAGAGATATGAGTTCAGTTAGAGATTTTAAAGGTTTGCACGCCTTCGCTAAATATCAAAGACACATACTAGAGAAATATAGAAATAGAGAGATGTCTTAATATTTAAATAAGAGCGTGTGGTATTGGTTTATCATAATATAGTACATCTGTTTTTCATATTATGTCTTTAGATTTAAAAATGTTTTTCTAAGTAAGCAATTTTTCCCTTGCGTTTAATGCATGAAATTAAAAATCCACATAGCATAACAAATGCGTAAAATATTTTAAAGGGACATATTTTATACGAAAAAAAAAGAATTGAATCACACAAAAACTAGTAGTACAATAAAACATGTATTCACTCGTAATGGTGTCCAAAAGTGTTATTAATATCAAAATAATGTTTTTATTCAAATTCCGAATTTGGGACCTTATTTTAGTTCTAAACACAGACGATCATTTCTATCGCTATCCTGTCATCTTTAAGTGATGTCGTCTTAAGATTTCTCTCCAAAGGCTCAAATATTAATTCAGAATCAATTCTAAATCTTTAAGTCTTATAACAAACACTCAAATATAAGTTTGAAGATTCTAAACTGAATTTAATAGAATATGTTGCGAATTTTTTACGCTTTGAATGAGATTATCGGAAACAATATTTTGCTTCGCATGCTTCATCAAAATTTCTCTAAAGAAAAATAAAGGCACTGAGATAATTATATTAAATGATTTTTTATATATATGAAAAACATGAAGGCATGTATTTATGGGAGAGGGGAATGAAATAATTTTAATACAGACAGATGGTTCAAAAAGTATGTCATTCTAAACTTTCAAATAAAACAACACAACATAACACGGAAAAAATAATATGCATGTTTATTAATAAGTGTAGTTATAGATTCAATATTTTAAAACCAGATTATTATTGAACAAAAATTGGTGGAAATGACATTATTAGATGGTGCAAGAAATCAGAATTTATTACACAAAAAAGACGACAAGTTAAGATTGAATTCTAATGTACTATGTCTTCAAAAATAAAGGAAACTAAAGAATTCTAAGAGATAGAAGTAATTTTTCAAAACCTATTTTTATAAAAATTAACACTTCTAAGAAAAATTCCAAAGTTCAATTTTCTTATATTTTTATCTTTTATTAAATTTAATTTAACATTAGATTGCGTTTGTTTCTCATAGATATTTCGATCCAATTAATAGCTAAATTGCAATGATTTTCAATTTAAAATTTTAAAATTAATAGCATTCATCTTTTAATTCATTATCATTTACCATACAAAAACTAATTTTAAAAGTTCGTACTTCCATAATGGAAACTATTTCTTTTCGATAGAAAACAAATCGGAACATAAGTTTTACAGAAAAAAAATTATTAAAAACACATTTTTAATTTTATTATTTTACTAAATGTTTAGTAAAAACCATTTCAATATTAGAATATAATTACCACAATTTTAATAAAAAATTGAACATTTAAATAAATAATTTCATTAACGGAAATATGATAACATGGAAAACGGAATTTTCACAAAAATGATTAACGTTCGTATCCACATGTAAGATTAAAACGCAAACAAATAACTTTTTAAACACTTAAATAATTTTAAATATCTGCTCACCACATCTCCTACGAGAGGAAAGATTTTTTCCTTCTATATTCGGCATATGTTCTATGTAAAGTGATGCGATTGCAAATACAGCTTTAATTATGTATTACAAAGTAGCATCTGAAATGGAAAAAATAATTTTAGAGTATGCTTTATTTAATGAAACTGTCACGTAAAGTACCTATAATAACCAATGATACAATATTACATAACAATTATAAATTATTTTTTTTAATTTATGGATCATATAAAAAATACTTTTGCAAACTATTACCAATCTTGATCCATCCCATTGAAATAACTCTTATTCTTCTGAAAATATGCACAGATATTTAATTTTGTTTAATATTTTCAAAGCAATTTTCCATAAACATTTTTTAAATTTCTTATTTGAGGAAATTATTCAACTTACATGGATCTCTTCTCACAAAATGCAATAATTTTTGTCATACGTTTCCTCTTTCCTTAGACATTTTACACAATTAAGTGAAGATCAATTTAGTTGAAGTATTGATTTTAAACTTACTGTAAATTCTTATATTCATTTATCTTCAAAAATCAGGGAAGTAATTTCAATGTGTCTTGCGTTAGTGAATTTAGTTATAAACTAGAATTTTATCACGTTTAAAAATCTAAACTTTAAAAAATAAATAAATAAAAATTTAGGAAAGAGAAAAGATTATATTATCAGAATTTCAAAGCAAGGAATGCAGTTACATTTTACTCTGATAATATTTGTGGTATAACTGTGAACTCTACTTTATATCATTCCATTTTATTTGAAGGTATATCTTTATTGTACCATAATTCAATGATGTAGAATGCTTTTCACACCAGTAAAAAAGGTTTAGAATAGAAAATAAAATCTTGGTTGCTTAATCTTACCTAACAAAACTTGCCACAAACTACAAATTTATCTTCAGTAGTTACAGCTTATCAGTGTTTCATAAGGGGAAGTTTAAGTAAAATCCATTCTGGCCATTTTTAAAGAAGTATAGTTTTCTAATTCAACTTGTCTTAATAAATCGTATTTACCAAATCAGAGTACAGGAAATTGTGTGGCAAATGAAATGCCCAAAATTAAACTTAAAAATGAATGAATTATGATATTCCTTAAATATGAGGTTATGCAAATAAATATTTAAATTCACTTCAGACACGAGAAGAATCTTGATGGAATCCTTGTTTAATGCATTGTTTTGTTAATGCTACATACATAATAGTTTTTCGTAATCAAGCGAACATATGAAATTACAGATTAAAAATGCAATCTTTATTTTATTTAAATCACATATATCTCGCACAAGAATGATAAGATGATTCGATTACATATAAGATCATTATTTAGGTGTAATGAGATTCAGAATTTCTGCTGATTCCAGAATTCTGGGATAAAAGATAATTTTTCTATGCAAAATACTAGGAATAAAATTCTTTTTGACATAAATTATAAGTCTCATTGGTATAAAAGAATTTGTTTATAAGAATGTTTATCTTTTAAACGTTTTAAAAAGTCCTTTTAATCTTCAAAATAAAATTAAATACGATTATTACTCTGAAAACTGAATTTCCCCCCTTCAAGTCATAAAAAATCTTTGTGTTTAGAAGGCTCGCTCAGAATGTACAGGAGAAAATTTAAAGAGTGTTCTTGCTTAAAAATATTTAATTATTTCATTACTAATTAAAATTGCATGGTTATATTATTTTGGATAGATATGTATTTTAAAAAAAAAGAAAGGAAAATTATTTTTGAAAAAAAAACTGGCCTACAATTTGCTAGAATGTTGTGTGCTTAAATTCTACGTTGATTTTGGGAATCAATAAAATATTTTAGAAATTACGGAACATATGTTAACATAAATATGTCGTAAAATAATGTGTAATTACTTTAATTCGTCTTGTTTAAAATGGTGCTAACACATTAAACAAATCCTTCATTTTAAACAGTATAATTGAAATGAAGACTTATTTGACACACTTTAATTAAATGATAATTTTAACGTTGGTGGACTTTATTAACTCTCAATTTAATGGACATTAAATAATTATGAGTAAAAAATCTTCTATTATATTTCCAATCAGTCTTAAGTGCCATAAATGTAAATGATACCATAATTATATGTTGAATGTATTACGAATGGATATTGTGTTACGAATTGAAAATATATTACGAGTAGATATTTAAATATATACGATTATAAAATTCAAGGCATTTGTTATTTAATCTCTGCCATAAGAAATATTTTATATTATTCATAGAATTTGTATAAAATTTTTCATA
>BMAW01119593.1:0-13389 GCA_019974015.1 Nephila pilipes
AATATCAAAGATTTCTTTTCACAGTATAAATCTTTAAACTTCTTACATCATTCAGTTTTTCAGTTGTCATTGAATTGAAGAATCATTTACATTAAATCAAGTTTACGAACTGTTACTGGCTTAACTATTCCTGTTTGTCCATAATTATTGACTTGGAATAAAACTTGAATTCTGTGACTCAAGATAATATTTCATTTAACAAAATATCCCAATATTTCCGAAATCTATATCTTAAGAATGAAATCAAATAAATATATTCACATACTCTTATGTATATGAGAGGGTGATTCAAAAAAATTCATGTTCTTGGAAACAAATGGGGTTACTAATGCAATTTGTTATTGCTATTGTGTGCTGTCATCTGTTAAAGGACGTCAAAAATTTGTCATTGATTTATTTGTTATTTTTTATTTGATATCCATTTGCTTCCAAATTAAAATTTGATTGCTTTCGCGTTGAGTTGTCACCTTCGACAAGATATGGATTTATTATTGAACACCGGAAACCAATTAACAATTAAAATAATGGATTGCTTGATTGAATCTACTTCTTAGAAGGCGAAGACAGTTTTATTGACCTAAATATTTATAGTGAAGATTTGTGTGGACGCAAAAGCGATATACTCATAGATTTCTTAGAAAAAGAAGAAAGGATCCATTTGCAGGGCTACAGAGAATTTTCCCTTTTCTATCATAAGTACTGTTTTGAACCTTCATCGTAAATACATTAAAGCACTTTTATGTTCTTATTCAAATAACGTCATTATGTTTCCAAGTGCCTATCGGATACATTCTCTGCTCACAAAGTAATACGAAACTATTCACATCACATAGATTAAACTCATTAACAAAATTCATTAATTTCGAAATTATATTTAATCGTTAAAGTCCAGCTTTGAATTCTGAAGCTCCTTGCGTTTCAATTGACGTACATTGTTTCACTATTATCCTCATAACGAATCGTGAATATGAATTGAAAGGTCATTGTTTCATAAGCGATAATAGAGAACTGACTCTCCCAAATAAGAGATATAGAATATTATGCTACGATTGTTCAGCAGAATTAATCGTAGATGCTTCTCTATCAATTATATGTATGATAAATGAAACATACAGTATTTCTCAATTCAGTTGGAACGATAGGTTGCTTTTGGCGTTTAGTTGCAAGTAAATTGACGAAGATATAATTTCATTTCAGGACTTATACAATATTATTGTGAACCTCTGAATGAATAGTAGAAAATGTACAAATAATAGGGTAAATATATTTTGTTTTGTTTTGTTTTGAAAGGAATAGGATGATCTTTAAAGGATCCGAGCTTTGTGTTCAAATAGGTAAATGAAGTAAATAGTATTATTAGTATTATATAGCACTAGCTAAAGTACCAGCCCTTCACGCGGGTGAATTGAAAAATATAACAATTCAGCTCAAAGAATTAACTTTTTTTAAAATTGTGACTAATTTTAAGTGAACATTAAATTAGTGTCAAAAGGAAGAATGATTTAGAAATAAAATATCAAAGTCAAACATATACATTTAATGAATCAAACAATAAGATAGAAAAAGACGTAGTAAATAAATAAAAACTAAATATTTATTGACTATATGAAATTTGACAACTGAATATATTAATTAGTTTCATAAGATAAAAATTCACGATGCTGAATTTCAATCGAATGAAAAAAAAAATGTCTGAAAAATAAACCGTGACTAACAAAAAATGAAACGAGTCAATTTAGAGCATGAAGATTCTGAAAATAGAATCAAATACACAAAAATATTGCAGATTCATAACTTGAGAATACATCACTTCCTATATAATCCTGAACGTCACCTTCCCAACAGTGCCTGTAATATGGCATTTTGCACAATTAAAGAAAATTATTATATGCTCTCTACACAAACACACACTTCAATGGAATAAAGTAGTCTATCAATTCAAAACGGTAAGTTTTTTGTAGTTTTAGTTACTTCTTACGTTTGAACTTTTTTTGCGTATAGAGCATAAAATTTATACAATAATGTATAACTTGCTGTTTAATCACGTTTTTTTAGGTATATTTAGAGTTTGGCGTTTTTAATAATCCTGTGGTCCGATATTTACAAGAGTATGATCCGATATTGTCGGAATGTAAGAGAGTACTTTAATATCATTTATTATGAAAAGAATTTAACAATACAATTAAAAAAATATAATTGTGGTGGTAGTCATTAATTATAATTGCGACTATAATGAAAGATGATTTAATTTTATCGAAGTAAAGTGGATACTCAGCAGAGTTCCAAATAAAAAGGTTTTGAAAAATATTTTATTAACCTATTTGTCTGATGGATTCCAGATGTTCTTATTCTTATGATACCCTTGATAAATTGTTTCAAAACTTCATCATCATATCTTCCTCTTTCGTCCGTCATTCAGTCACACAAGCAAAATATTTATCTGTTTACCTTTCAACATCTCCGTGCACCCACTAGTCCTTTACTAATCGACCTCTTCGATATGTTATTTTCCCGAATTTATATTCATTCAATACCACAAATACTCCATATACTCCAAGTTGTGAACTATTACCATTCACATAAATCAAATAAATTTTTCTGTTTCTACAAAACAAATATCAATCAACAACCTCTGGGTTGTGAATCTTTATTTCACTCGTGTAACAAGCTTATTCATGCACCTTCTAAACCAAAATCTTGTTACTCAGAGAGCATCACACAAGCTCTAATGGCTTTGGGAAAACTTCAGCCTCTCCTTACGCTTTTGTAACCATCATGGGGTTTAAATACTTATTTCTTGCAGCCTCATTTATATCCATTAGTCGTGCCTTTCCTTTCAAACAATCGCATGCTCTCGATACAGTTTACAACATTCAAAGTGGCCGCAATTATTTCCACATTCATACTCCATTCCACAATTGTATGTTTTCCTTTCACTTCAAAAATCACACAAGGCCTTAGTCGTGCATTCACTCACCTTCAACCGTAGTTGAGATTTAGATTTGGGAGAAAACGCGTTAATATTTAGCAGGTGGCCTAAAATAGATAATCAGAGTATTTAAAACTATTGAATTCAAAGAATAGATAATACAGAAAAAAATTCATAAAAAACAGTCAGCTTACAGCGATACATATAAATTAGATTAATTAATTATTTTAACTTATTAAATAGACTTCGATAATAAGTATATATCACTCAGAAATCAACTAAGTTTCGAAAATAAATCAATTCATATAAATATGTAAACTATGTCTCGGGTAGGAATCAGAATATTAAAAAGCAATATAATTCATGATATTAAAAATATTAGTTCAATAATAGTATTATACGACAATACGCAGCCTAAAAATAACAGTAATTGAAATGAAAAATAAATTAGCAAAAAATAATTAAAATCAGTTAGCCTTAGAATCATAAAAAGTGTTCAAAGCAGAATGTGACAGGCAGCTTAAAACAGAAATAGAAAGTTTGTTGAATAGGTTTCTCGGGAAAAATTAAAAATAATACAAAACAAACTACTAATTTAGAAAATTTGCAGTAATAAGATCAAAAATAGTTAATACAGATAGTTTATAATTGAAAGAGAAATACTTAATTTTAAATAAGAATAACCGCTTAGTATAAAAATAATAAAATTCATGAAAAAAAAAATTAAATTGTCAATAAATATAAATCAACTCGAAATAGAAAAAATAAATTAAAATTCATAGTAATGCATTAAGAAAACTATTTTGGGAGCATAAAAGAGGCTTACTTTTTTTGAACAGGTCCGCTTGTTCAGAAACAAAACAGGAAATTGTTGCCAAAACAATAATTTACTGTTTACAAACAATATTTTCTTAAGAGGGTTTAGTCGAAAAAGAATCACAATTATTTTGCAGAAAATAAATAATAATATAATTAAATATTCCTACTCTCCATAATGCAACAAAAAACAGATAAATCTAAGTCAAATCATTTGTAGGAAGCAGGTATACTATGACGTCAGAGTTACTTATAGTGAAGTCAAAGACGTTATAACAGGACGCATTATGAGCAAGACTTGTGCAGTGAAGACAAAATGTGCCACATAGGTCCCTTTAAAATTAAATTTTAAGACTTATGAAGCGATTTTCGAAAAAAGACTTCGACGTCCGATCCATAGATTCTTTGTAATATATTTTGTGTTTTGTAATCTTACCGCAACATCGTCCACACATGCACACACGAAAAATCTTCATTTTAGTATTAACGATTCAATTCGTTCCATTTCAAAAGCAGTAATGTATATATATATAATTTAGAATGTTCTCGGTTGTAAACTAAAGAATTTACCCCCTAAATATTTGAAATAAAAGTAAATTTGTATCAATTGTATGTAGTATATATTCAGAGTTACTAGCTTAAAGTCTTAAAATTATAGTTTCAAAAGAGATTTTGTTTTACAATTTATTTTATATATTACAATAATCATTGCTTTTAAAACTCAAATATATCTTTACATTTAATCAGTCGTTACTTTCAAATGGATAAGACTCCTGGTACGAAAATAAATAAAAGGAGTTAAGATTCATAAAAAATTGACTTTTAGAATAATATTTTATTCTGTCTATATAACAATAGTAGTGGTTATGGCGGTGTTTTTCGTTGGTCACAGGCTCGATCCTTGATGCCACTAAAGACCCGCCGTGTTGCCGGGGCTGATGCTGTCTTGGCTAAATCTGTCTTGGCTCAATGTCCCCCATTGGCGTGGTGTGGAAGTTAGGAGAAGGGGATTATGTGTCAAGTGTCATCCTCGTCACTTGACCGAGGTTCAAAATTACGAGGTCCGTCGCCACTGACCATCATGTTACTTCTAGTGCGACTTTAATAAAACCAAACCAAATCAAATCTATCTATATACATATTTAGTTATTTATTTTTGAAAAGTATTTAGAAAAATTTATCATTTGTATTTATATTAATTTATGGGTGTGTGTTTTAGATGTAACAAATCCAAAATTTTTAAATTATTTTCGCATACGAGTATATTCAAATAAAGTAATGCAAAAAAAGGAACTGAAACATTTAAAAAACTGTCCTTTATGTTAAAAATGTTTTATAAAGATGTATCGAAGTATTTGTTTTAACATCGGAGAATTCAGGTATTATATAATCCCCGTTTAAGTAATTTTGTTGCACACATACACACAAAACATGCTTTAAAATTTCCTACTGTTATGGTATCGAAATTGCATGTCTTAAGAGTAAAGTTTATAACTAACAAAATTAATGCGGTTCTTATCATTATTTTAGTCTTAAAGAAAGAAAATGAAGAAAAAAATTGTACTCAATAGATCAATGCATCAATCAGATATTTGTATTTACAAATAAATGTGTAAAATATGAAGTTAATTTTTTACACTTATCTTTTCTTACAATAAAATGTAAGGCGATTGTATATCTAATTAAAATCGTAAATTAATTTCTTTAATTTATTACTGAATCCTAAATGTGTGAAAAATTCTTGTTAATTTTACAAATTCAAATAACAATTTTCTAATTCCGAAAAATAAAAATAGATACAAATGGACACTTTATGGGTAGTAAATATTTATTTCAAACAAACACGAAAAATTGAAATTCCTCGTTTATACACCTAAATTCTAATGCTGAATAAATAAATCTGCGATACAGAATTCCAAAATAAATAATCAAACGACGCTGGAAATTATTTCCTTACATTTTTATTACCCTGGTATCATTAAGGTTTTAAGAATTATTTTAACAATATGACCGATGCATTATAAAATATTTAGATACAACATAAAACGTATCAAAATGCGTCATAAAATGTTTATTTTATAACTTGGAACATTTTCGAATTTTATTATTTCTATAAATTCAGACATCTCTCTTGTTAATGTAACATTAAATGGCTAAGTAAATTTTATTTAATTTAATTGGATGGGAATATTCTAATTTCTGTGAACATAATAGAAGTGTTAGCAGACGATCAAGCAGAAGAAAATAACAGTAGAGAATATAGAGTTAAATAAATTTACATTACCAAAGAATAATTAACAAAATTATTAATTTGTTTCAAGTTTATTAATTGGATCTAGAGGAGCACAACTATAAACGCTTCATACTGTTACAAAAGAGTTAACATTTTTTTTCCAACATCCAGTGGAACTATAAACTTCAGAACACTGCTCACTGTTGCCATAAAATTTAAAATGAATTTATAAAATACATAAACAATGATAAATAATAAACAAGAGCAAAAACTTGAATAATCATTTTCTTAAGAATATTATAGGAAAGCAAATAAAAATAAAGCATGCTTAAAAACTAAATTAATTAATTAATATCGTCTGAATAAAAACATTATGAAGACAAATAAACCTACAAAAATAAAATTAATTGCATTTCACAAATAAAAATATAATAAAAGCAAAAATTTTTAAAAATAAAATAAGTTAAATAATAAAAATAAGAAAAATTGAAATTAGCTTTTCTGATTTCATTTTAACATGTGCTAACATTTTTTATCCATTCACATTCTTGAAAAAATAGAATTTTTCAAAAAGAATATTAATTAAAATAAATTAAGTGTACTTCGAAACCCCAGGCTTTACAGAATCAATTACTGTGAAGAAAAGAAAATATCTTCTTCTAGTTCCTAATATATTTTCACAACCACAAGTAAAACAGCCTAAAGAACACTGTTGACGACAACAACAAAAAAAGACGATTCGGCTATATAAATCAGTTATTAAATTCAATATTAAGGCGTGTGAGAAAAATGTAAATTATTAAAGCAGACAATAATCTCTATTCAGATACTAAAATATGAGCAGTCGATAAAATATTAAATTAAGTATATCTCAGCAATGTAAATATACCTTAAGCAAACTAAGAGTAATTATTACAATCATAATGTACACAGGTGTTCAAGATTAAAAGAATTTGCATATTTTATAGAATTTCATGAAGAGAATTGAACAAAATGTAAAAATACTGTTTCGAAACAAAGATACAAATCTTGTACGTCGAATACGTAAGCATATACATGTATAGGGGTGGAACAAGTCATAAAACAGGATTTATAAGAGCGTATGCCAAAATCCGCAAAGCGTTCGGTAACACATTTCGTCTAATTTCTTAGAGTTTTTTTGCAGCAATAGCTTACATTAAATTCAAACAGGTAAGTGTGAGTAACTACCAACGTTAAGAGGATGGAATGAGGTGGCGAATTGTGGATAGACTAGAAGCAGGCCAGTCTCAAATCCAGATTTACAGAGAATTCGATTTAACGTCCAGGATCGTGTCCAATTTATGGAAACAGTTCCAGGATATCTGATCCGTTCAGACAAAGCCTGGGAAAGGCCGTCCAAGAGCCTTGACTGCCAGAGAAGTAGCCATTTGTCCATTACAGCGAGGCGTAACAGGAATGCTACAATTCTCAGATCTTTCATGACTTGTATGCAGCCACAATAACCCGAGTTCAAGGGTGAGTGTTTCCAGAAGACTTCATGAGAGAGAACTGTTTGCAAGCAGACCTGTTATTTGCATCCTACTCAATTCTGCGACAGGAGAGTCTGCTTGGTTTGGTTTGGTTTTTGTTAACATCATACTAGAAACAACACAAGGGCTATTGGCAATGGACATCGTAATTTTGAATCTTGGTCAAGAGACGAAAACGACACCTGAGATGGCATCCCCTCTCCTAACTTCCACACCCAGCCAAGGGCAGATTTTGGGCCCGAAAAATTTTACTTGCAACAGCCTCGGTTATACGGCGTTTTTCTGACATCAAGGCACGAACTCACAACTCAACGAAAACCTCCGGCCCCGAGTCCGAAGCCATGACCACTAGGCTACCGCAGTCGGTGAAATTTTGCTTGAAATGATGCAGAGATCATACAGATTAGAGCATGAATCAATGGGTGACCGTTCTCTTCACTGATGAGTCCAGGTTCAGCCTAAACAATGATTTTCGCTGAAATTTCATATGGAGAGAACCAGGGACCCACTACCTGCCCTCCAATGTCCAAGAAATCGACCATTTCGGCAGTGGAGGCTTGATGGTCTGGAAAGGCATCATTTTGGTGGGCCGAACCCCCCCCCCCATGTCTTTGAAAGAGACACTGCAACTCTTGAGAGGTATAAGGGAGAGGTCTTGGAGCCATATATCCGCCTTTTCAGGGGGTCCAATTGGTCCTGATTGCCTTTAAATGAATGATAACGCGAGGGCCCATAGAGTATGCCTGGGATGCTCTGGGGAGGGCAATTGCAATTCGCAACCCCCTCCGAGAACCATCCAAGACCTGAAAACAGAGTTGCTGAATGAGTGGGACCAGTTGCCACAGGAACTCATAAATTCCCTTATATCCAACATAAAATCACGTTGCGAGGCTTATGTATCTGTAAGAGGAGATCATACCCCTTATTAACGCATTTTTTTGTTCTATTCTGCAACTGCTGTTTTATATCTTGCGACTCCTAGGAATGTTACGCACGATAATGCGTGCATATTATAACTGTTGAATGGTTTTTTTTTATTTATTATTATTATATCAACCCTATTTACACACATAAAATTTCATTAAAATCTGTCCAGTAGTTCTGGAGATAATCGGAAAAATCTCTTAATTTTGAACTCCAGTGCATTATAATATTAATCCTTTGAACCTAACACCACATATCCTTTGTTTTACGCCCACGCATTTTTGTTGATAAAATTTTCTCGAAAAAACAACATATTAGCACGTATTAGAAATTCAACAATTTTACTACAAATTAGAAGTAATATTTAAGCATGAATACTTTTTCACAATGGAAAGAAATATAAAGTATATAATTAAATTCATGATCCATTTGAAAACATGTTTTAAAAAATAAGTACACAGAAAACATTCAACACTTGCTCTCGTATTTGTGACCTAATTTTTGTACAATATAATCCCGCCGTAGAAAAGTTTCTTTAAGATTCCAACACTTATTGGTTTAATAATTATCAAAAAATCGTACACAATTTAATGTATTTTTCTCGAATATTTTCCTACAGAGAATATTCCAGTTATTTTTTTATAATTTTATTAACATTTTTAGTGCCAGATACAGTTTATTTTGTTGAACCTCTTGTTTGTGATTTTGATTAATAAGATAAATTTCTTTTCCATGGAGGTAAAACAATTGCGGAAGTCAAAGGAAGTGAACATTCTGAATTTTAGTAATCCGCAACATTTGTTAATTCTATTCCAAGTGTGTTCACCGTAATATTTTGCTGTTTAAAATTCAAGCCCAATTGATAATTCTATAAATAATGATATAATTCTGAGCTGGAATGACTGAAAATATGATTGCGATTGTAAAACAGCTATAAAATAAGAAAACAATGCGAAAGTACGATAATAATCATTTTTGTTACCCGAAACGACAGTTTCAAAGAAAAGAGTTCATACTTTAAACAAAAACAAAAAAAGAGATGCTACAGTTTAATAAGGTATGTAGTCATCTCTGACGGCTGTATAAGCAACACAACGATTTCACTTGCAATAACATTGTGGAAGAGTTGTAGGCTCAAAGAGTTCCAAACGTCACGAAGAGCGTTTTTCAATTTTGGAATGGAGGTAGCGAAAGATCTACAAGTTATCTTCTGAGAATATTCCACAAATGTTCTATAGAATTCAAATCAGGTGAGTGAGAAGGCCCCAACATGCGCTTGATTATTTCAAAAAGTTTCAGTTTCAAGAAAGTCGTCGGTGAAGCTTGCGCAATGACAAAGCTCGTTATCATCCATAAATATGAAGACAGAACCAACAGCAGCAAGAGACTCAAGAACTTCATTTCTATATTTTTAACAGTCACGGACCACGTCTTAAAGTTATTCAGATCTGTTCGAACATCCAACATGATGACAGTCCACAACATCACTCCCTTAACGTCAAACGATGTCTTTCTGTGTTGTTCGATTTATGCTTAACTTTTTGACTCCATATATGTTTATAGTTTTTAATGTACGGATATGAGATTAATTGACTTCATAATTTAATTTTTGATTGTAGGTCAACCTATCAAATAAGTACAAAATTTTCATTGTAGATATGAGCATATATAACGGACCTATACCGATAAAAATAATGCGGAATTACCGTTAACAATTTGTGGCTAAAATTTGTAACTTTTACCGATATTGTAATCTCAAACCAGCAATCCTTTTTATACTTGTAGTAACAGTGGAGCCAGACATTTCAGATACATGTAAATGCTACCTCAGTATGACAATCATTTAGTTTGTAAGGGGCAGCTAATTAATTAGCAAAACAATCAAAAAAATACTTCCCTCTCTCACTATATTTTTTCTTTATTTCAAAATTGTGTAAAAATGATATCGCTTAAATTACGTACCGAGGAAAACAAAAAAAATGTGTATAACTAAAACCGAATAATCGTAATGACATTTTCTCTTGTTGCCACGGAAAACAATTTCATTGAATTTCTTCCGAGCAAAATAAATTCTGAAAATCAATTGTGGTGTACTTGTAGAGATTTAAAAATTGCTGCTTTTCTTTTCTTAGGTTAATAGTTATTTTTAACGAAACATTGTTGCATTTTCGTGTGAAACAGAAAAGAAAAGAAACCAAAATTTTTGCATAAAGTGTATATGCATATTCCGTGAACGATAAAATATAGAAGTGAACAATAATATTTTGTTCAGATATATTAAAATAAATGCAAACGATAAATTATTAACTTGAATATATTTTAAGCTAAATGTATTTATTGCTGAAGTAAAATGAATTTATTCTTACATATGTTTTATCTGAAACCAATAAATGAAACACCGGTAAAAAACGAGTTTTTAAAACGTGGGTTTTCTTTCAAACTTCACACTTTGTGTAGCATGATATTTTGTACCTCAAATTTTTCTAACCTTCACCTGACTTGAAATGGGATAACAATGTTACGAACAAATGTTGATGCTCTTCCACAACGCTTCACTTATACATGAAAAGATGGGCTTACAAAATGTCACCAGTTTCCAAAACAGAATTTAAGCAATGACCCCCTCACCTTGGCGAAGGATTAGGTGATTTGGTGAGAAACTTGAGGTAAAATTTTAATTTTTTAAATAATTAGTTTTAATCAATTAGTTTTTATTAATTATAATTAAATTAACGTATTGTTATCTAAAACAATAATATATAGAAAATTTCAGTTCAATTGAGCTCTTTAAAATGTCAGAAAAAAAGCTTTTAAAGTTTTGACTCAGACATAGTTATAATGTGAGTGAAGAAAACACATTAAAAAGATTGGAGAAATTTATTATGACATATTTCGTGAAAATTAAGTTCATTGTCAGTGGAAACAGGCACCAAACATATATGCAAAAGATTTTACAGTAAAATTCTGAAAATTTATTGGGTGAACATATCGTAGTTCAATGAAATAGTAGCCTCTTTAGGGGCTAAAAATAAATGAAACATTATATTCAAAAATTTCTAAAATAAAAATAGAATGCTAATATTTTTGTCAATATTTGATTACTAGTAGTATACGATATTTCTAATAGTACAAAAGGTAGGTTAATGTTAACATCTTTTAAAACAATGCAAAAAACATTATCAATAAATAGATAACAATAAAAAAAACGTTACAAAATTATAGAGGTATTTTCATATTTAAGTTTTAGGAATATTTTTCTGCAAACGGAAATACATATGGAAAAAAATCCTCAATTTGAGTACTAAAAAATATTATCTTTCGTTTTTTATTTGGGTGTTTTGGCGAGATGTTTCCAAGGCATGCTTACGAACTTTAAATTGCTAGAATTTATATCAAAAGAAGAAAACCTATAAATTTTTTCAACCAAATAGCAAACTCAATTTCCAATAAAATCTCAATACATTTTATAAGAGACCATCATATAAAATGGGGTATTTCCTCGCTGTTATAGTAAGAAATGTTTAAAGGCAATATGCTAACTCAAAAATAATAATGATTATCTTAGTTTAAATTTAATTAATGGCAATATTCTCTAAAATTATTTATGTATCATTAAATTACATAACATCAAAATAATCAAGTTATATAGATATAATTTCATAATCACATTTTATTTCTTCATGACAATTTCCTTACAGAAATTCTATAATTTTCATCTTAGCTATTTACCTGTCTCTTCAGAATTTAATTTAAATTACTTTTCACGCGAACAAAATTTTATACAAATAGAAATTTCAAGATTTCAATCGACATATAGGGATAAAATGTTTTCTTCCTAAAATTAAAAGTTTTACTCGATCCTAAGAAAATTTTAACAATGAAATAATTTCAGCTAAATAACTTTTCTATGTCAATAACAAATATTCTTATTTATTTTAACTTTTCGGCTACTTCGTCAATTAAGATTGCTGAAACGCATAATTTTTATAAATATTTTTCTTATTTTAGTTTTGATAAATAAATTAAAAATTAAATGATTCATTTGTAATTAAATAACAAAAGTAATAGAAATTCTTATCAATAAAACAATTAAAATCAAATAACTTTCCTATGTCAATACCTATAGCTGTAATTTATTGTAGCTTTCTTATCTATATGACTAAATTACTAAACTGATCACTTGATTTATGTAAAATAATGAGTCATCTCAATTTGATTTTACTTAATATTTTAGATAAATGCAAATAAATACTCAATAACTAAATTTTTAACTATAAATAGTAATATTTTTTATAATCAATGCTTTAGAGCTGAAAGTAAAAACAACGTTTCCAATAATTATCGAAACAAGTAAATATTATGAATTTGTCTCTATCTTTATCAAAAATCATCTCCAGAAAAAGAAAATTAATTGTCTGAAATGTTTACATGCAAACATTAATAACAATAGTAAAATTAAGCAAAATACAAAGTTTTTGTAATGGATGTATAAAACGATAAATAAAAAGTTATTAAATTGTTAACGATAGAATTTATGTTAATAAAAGAAGGTTTTTTTTTGTTTGCCACTAAACTTCATTCAATTTATAATTTTGTAACTATCCATTTGAACGGGAACTTGAATAACCCTTTTTTTTTTAAAAAAAAAAATTATTCCTAATTAAAAAAAAAAATAGATACAAACACTCTATAACAAGGAAATTTGTAAGTCATAACGTAAAGTTGTTTCAAGTCAAAATGTAATCTTTTACCCATACGATTTATATCATATGAACATTTAGAGTTTTGAATTTTCTCATAAAGGTTCATGAGAAATGACCCATTTATGCAGGTTAATTTTATTCCAATAATTTTTTTTTAAATATCAAATTTTTTCTTCTCAAAATATTTGAAAAGTTTTAATTAAAGTTACAGTGAGTGATTTTAAATTATACTGCTGTTTGTAGAAAATGCAACACCATGAAAGAATCATCAGA
>BMAW01119600.1:0-10260 GCA_019974015.1 Nephila pilipes
TATTGTAATAGTGCAAATATGTAACCATTCCTATCTGGAAAGAAAATGTAATTAGTCCTATCTAAGAACTCTCCCGACAAGCATAAAAGCTTTATTTTTTTTCTTTATTTCCTTGTCGCAAGGTTTCTCTGTCTGGATTTCATTTCTAATTATAACTAACACGATTATTTTCACGTCTGTGAAGCATCAAAGATCTTCCACCAGTTTAATGACCCCTCCAAAAGTTATTCCCAGAATGCTTTTATTCGTGTTCTATCTTTACTTAACTAATTCTGGGGAAAAATTTAAGTCACTCCAAGAGAATGTTATACGAGTAAATGTTTGCTCTCGGCATACTTCGCCGAAAGGTATTGAGAAAAGGTTCAACGAATACAGTAAAAGGGAAAGATTTCAAAGAATTCAATACGTTAAGAAAATATTTACTCACTCGAGTCTTTCGCATTGAATCGCGTCATCAAATCTAACATAAATAATAATGAAATGTTAAACAATTACATAATATATTTATCTAGTAATTAGCAGTGATGAATGTGATTGCTTTTAAAAAAAAAAGGAAATTCTTACGAAATTCAAAATAATTACCTGTTTTTACATTATACTGAATCAATTATTCACTTTTAACTACAAGGATTGTCTATTAAATAACAAGACTGACAATGTTACAGAAGAAGTACGCATGCGCCAAACACCAGCGACCGACAGCTGTATAGCGTGAAACCTTCTCTTTCGAATGCAGTGCTTGTGTCAACACAAATCTGTATAACCGAAAGCTTCGTTTGCATTAGAATTACTATTTGTTTCGTCAGAAAAATAATAAGTGGGTAACGAATTGTTGCCAAATTTCATATGAAATTTCGACAAACCATTACTAAAACTTTTAGTTTATTGAAAGAAGTTTATGCCAATCAATATTTATCACGAGCACGTGGTTTTGAGTGGTTTAAGCACTACGAGATGGTCGAGAAGACGTTGGAGATTAATCAAGATCGGTCACCCTCCCACGTCCTAAACTGATGACAATATCGAAAAAATCAGTCTTCTGGTTAGATCTGACTGTCGGTCAAGTATTCGTTTGATTGCTGAGACTATGGGAATCGACGATGATCACTGAGACATTGCGTCGGCTCATTCCACAACGTCTGTCGAGAGGTCTCTAGCCAAGTACAGCATCCCAGTGTTAGACTATTCTCCTTATTCTCCGGATTTTGAGCCACGCGTTTTCTATGTGTTACCCAAGGTGATATCTGCATTAAAAGGAACGAGATTTGAGACCGATGAAGCTGTGAAAGAGAAAGCGTCCTGAAGGAGTTGACAGAAGAAGAATTGCAGCAACGTTTCGAAGAATGGACGATTCCCATGGAGCGTTGTAGGAATAGAAGAAAGGGTTTTATTGAAGATGATAGTAAGTAAATATGCATAATATCAAGATGAAACGTTTTAAAGCGTCAATTTGGTAATTTAATAACCTGACCTCGTATATCAATAACAAATGTATACATTATATCTTAAGGAAACATAATTTGTCTCTTGTTTTGATACAGCGTTTCAGCTACGCAATCCTTCCAGTAACCCGCCGATTTTACACCAACTTTCAAGCCAAAAAATAATTTTATGCCTTCGATTTAAGTGAAATAATGTAGATTATTGATACAAAGCACTAGAATATTTGTATATTCAGTTATTTTGTGTACTTGGCACTTTATTTGAATGCACTCTATTAAATTTCATACAGTAATACATGGCATTTGCTGTTCAAATGCATTTGTTTTATGGCTGTTCTTGTAAATAATCCGATATCGTCCAGATTATCGAGATAATACTGTCAATGATAACGTAATTCTTACAGTCATAGCTTTCGAAATTATTCATTTTGCCTTCTACCTTCGTAACTCTCTTAGGCTGCAATAATATTTCGGTCAATTCCTCCACGAGTTCATTGTCATGCCCAGGTCCATTACAACACTCAAAACATAAAAAAAATCAAACTACAGGCCAATAGGGAACCTTTTTGTAGGCCAATCAAATCTCTTCCTCTCAGCTCTCACATTCCAGGGGAAAATTCCTTCGAGAGAATCTTAGGAAAAAGTCTGACCTAAGACCTAATTCTAAATTAGTGCTTTTTGTTTAGTAGACTTAACTTTCCTTCCTCATGAAAGTATCTAATGCATAGCTCATAAAAATAATTAACTCTTTTCTGAGTAAAAAAAAAAACTTTTAAATAAAAATGCTACATATCTTTTAAAGAATTTTTTTATTTTTAAATTTACTTTCGCGGCGAGATGCGATCCTTGCCTACTGACCACTGTGAGTATGAGCCGTCAGCAATGGATATTTAAATGGGTCAAGAGAAGACAAGCAGCTGCGGAGAAAGGATTTAAAGCTCTAATCCAACAACAACTGACGCTGTTTCCCACGTATTTATTTTAACTGTTCTTCCTGTCAGCTGCCCTTTATTAATCTTGATTCCTTTACAATGTTTTCTTAATAATGTATTGCTGTCATTGAGCTTCCATGCTGATAATTTTAAACCTTCTAATACAGTCAGTTTGCTAACATCCCGTACTTTTATCTAATGAATGCAATAATCATTCTCAAGCCAGTATTTTTTAAAACTTTCTTAACTTTTAACTTGAAAATCCTTGAATTTCAAGAAAATTCAGGGCGCAATCGTTGGTTCAGTGCTTCAAGATTTTGAGCTAAATCAGAGATCAAAATGTTAAGGGCTTAGTAAGAATTATGTGCTGTTCATTTGTATACCTCGAGGGGTAAACAAATGTATGCTCTTTATCTTTCGAGAAGCCAAAGTGAAAAGATTTTGGAAAACTTGAATGTTTGAAAATTTCTAGTTATCAAATGAACTCTGGCAAAAAGTTTTAGTAAAAAAAATGTTGTACTGTAAAGAACTAGTTCTTGAATCTTTTCAGTTTTCTGGGTGACGCTTATTCCGCAAGAACATTTTTTTCCTGCTGCTATTTTGTTAAGTCTAAATGTATTCATTCTTTGTAGATCATTTTGTTTAGTTCTGGTTGACGTAAAGTGGGGAACGGTGTGCCACTTCGGTGACGTCCTCGTCACTTGATCATGGCTCAAAATTAAGAGGCTCATCGCCAAAAGCCAACAGTAATTTTGGATTAAAGATATCATAACAAAAGAGTAGATGAGTAGTAAGGAATTAACACGAGCTTTATCATTTAACTGACCTCTAGGGCTGCTTTACTACGATATGAGCACCTCGCCTTGTTAAAGAACTGTAATATATGTAAATAGACCTTCTTATTTAAGAAGAGGAGTAGTGAAAAAGAAAAATGAGAGATAGAGAAATTAAAGAGAGAAAAACATAGGAATGCAAGGGAGGTCCGAACAACTGTTAGTCTGTATTCAGGGCTTGTCTACGTGACTCGAATTCCATCTGGAGAAGCTTACTGCTTATAATTCGCATCATAAGTTATAATATTATTATCGTTATAATTATTGCATAAGATCGGATTAAGTAGATCACTGCTCATATTTCAGTTATTTTGAATTAGGCACATTCAAAGATTTGAATCAACGGATTAAAGATTTAGGCTAATTTTTACTTGATTGATTAAGTCTCCTATTACCAAAGATAAGAATTCGTCACAAGATTAACTATGTTAAAACAACAATGCAAAAAGTACCATTGCGTTTGAAATAAAATCTTAAAACTCGTATACGTAACAAAATACACACTTAGCAATGAAATCATTGCGTAAATTTAGTTCTAACGTATCAACCTCAAACATTTACCACTAACGACTTTTGAATGAAACAACTTTGGCCACTTGTAGCAATATTAAACTATTATTTTGTTTTTATTCATCTTATAAGTATCTAGTTTTAAATAATAAGTAAATACATCGTAAGAGACTCTTTTGACTTGGCAGACATTGCTCTGTTTAAACCAAAAGTAATTGACGAATGTTTAGCTAATTCCTGATTATGCCACCGCATTTTGTATTAATCATTTCGTCTCCTTTAATGGTCACTAATTCTCAATTTGAATGAAGCGAATCAACTGTAGAACAGATTCGCTAATAGCCAAAGATTTAATTACGGTAATTAAATTGTTTGGTTTAACGGCCAATTAAATTTAATTTACGTTAGAATACGTCTCAGAAATAGCTTTCCAAATCCAGCCAGACAATGTGTTCCAGATACTTTAAAAAAAATGTTTTGAATGTAGAAGGGCATTTTTTTTTCACGATATTTACTTGATTGTTGCGGTCAATGTTTTGTCTAAATTTAATTAAAAGTTATTAATGAAGGCTTTGCCCATAAAGAACATTTTATAAGATGTCTTAGATTACTTTTTAGATATGCTATTAACAGAATTGTAAAATGGCTATGAATTGTTTTTGAAGATTTTCCAACAATCGATTTGTTTGGCATTCATTATGTGTTGCATTCGTATTAATACAGGAAGTGGTGCAATTGAAGCGAGTTGTATTTGAGAAGAACGTTTGTGTCAACATTTTGGATTTCTTACAGATTTTATGTTGACAGCTTCTTCCCAATCACACAGCTCAGGTGTTGTTCTCATCACTTGACTGAGGCTCAAAATTAAAGGTCCGTCACCCAAAGCCATCGTGTGCAACAAATTCCCTTCAAATTCGTGTCAAAAATTATACTTTACTTTTCTTTACTTCAAGGAAACGATTGAAGCTGTTTTCAACATGTTCTTGGTACATTATCGGGAATTCTCGTTATCCTACAAATATTTTACATGGGAAAAGATGAATGTGGAGTGTTCGCAAAACTATATCAATAAAATAAGAAAACTAATAACATCCATCAAAACAAACACCATTAAAAATAGAATCTCACGCTTCATCTTTTGATAATACGCTAAAACTATAATTACTCGTTATTCAAAACACTGTTAAATTCTACCAACGCATCTCCTTTATGAATCAGCCTGCCTTTCAAAATTCCCTTTTTTTCCAAAATTACGCCTGCTTCCGTATCGTTTATTTATACACAATTCTGCCTTTTATTCAATTGATTACTTATGTTATAAAATCCTCATGTTCTCATAACAATGGCGCACTTTCCAGATTAAATCAGGGCAGTTTCTAAAAATAGATTTGTTTTCAATCTCGATCATAAAGGTTATCTGTTAAATTTAAAGTTCTTCCTCTTCTACAGGGAGAGCTTTTCCCCCGAGACATAAAGGTAAAAATAACCTCTTCATTTTTCTCGTCGTAAAGTCACCGACCCACAGCTTAATTTTTCTTAAAAATTCTTTCAGTTTGCTTCGAAGTCTAATTTCAATATTTTGCCAACCGCCCTTTGAAAGAAAATCAATTGCTGAATGAAATATAACAACTGTTGAATATAGATTAATGTGTAAAGATTTATTTATTTTTATTTTATGAGAATAATAGTTATTCCTTTCTCTTGAGATATGAAAAATGTATTTTGAAAGTGGTGCGAGTCAGTTTTTTGTTGTTTCGAAAAAAAATTAAAAGTTAGCATATTACACATTCCACAAATATATACTAATTACGCCAAGTGAGATAATATATCTACTAATTTATAATTAGTAAATTCTTTTAGGTGAATTTAAATGAGATAATACATATTTATGGGATTTAAATGGACTTGCGCCAATTTCATATATAATTCACTGCAAAATTGATTTCATATCAGATATGGAAAATTGAATACACTTAAAATGTATTTCGTAATAATCTAATTTCTTTATGAACAATTACAAGAAATAAAATTTTAGCATGTTTTGTTTTAAATGGTAATTATTTTTACATATTTTTGAACTTAACATACGAATTTGTTGTTATTTATTTATGCTCGACATGTAGCAGTGTTTTGAAATATTCCTGAAGCACAGAAGGTATATGATGTATATAATAACAGTTCCATATTCTTATATTTTTCGTACGTTAAACGTTTGGCATCGCTGAACAAAGAATAACAAGGCGATTCTTTCAATTTTGGTGGTCTTTTCCGATAAGTATATACATGTAACATCTTAAATTCTGTGTATTCCACCAATGGCTTATATAAAATGCGAAGTATGTTCCGAAAGTACGTTTCATCATTTTTTTTATTCACGAGGAACATGCATTGCAGAACAAATAAATCACGTCATCATTAAATATACACCTTGCACTGTTAATCAACATCGTCGCAATTGACATTGAGATATTTGTCGTAGCGTGCAATCAGTATGAAGAAAAGACTTGATGCCCTACAATGCAATGTTTTGAATGAACCTGAGCACGATAAATACGCAGTGTGGATGCCACGTCTGACACCATTATGCTACTGTCAGCTAACACTATGTTTTGTACTCTAGCAATGTTGTTTTCATTCGTCGTTGTGGAGAACGCCCACTTCAACTTTCACCCTCCACACTCTGCCTTCCTTCACTGGAACACCAGCGTCCAACCATTTGACGAGGTATGACCTGTTTACCCCACACGGTCTGAAGGTGTTCATGGATGAATAATTCCACGTGTCCATTCATAGCGCACTTCCATTTCGCACTACATTGCGAGTCACGTTTCGGGCACGTTGGTATGCTGCTACTCTCTCTTCTTCGTCACTCTATGTATGCGTTATTCCTCATCCACCGACGATACTTCTGTCGTTGAACCAGCAAAGGGTGTAGATTCCTATGGTGGTTTTTTCATCTAGTGTATCACGTGCTCTTTCAAATGAAATGACAAAACTTATTTTTTGAATACTCATCTCAGTATCTGGTGCACTTTTACAAAACCTCATCCAACGTATTTTCATCCAGTTTACCTTGTTTCCTCCTACAATATTTTTCGAAATTGTTTTTTTGTTTGTTTGTTTGAGTTTCTTAGATATTTTCTCGAAACGTAATTCTCTCGTTTCATTTCATATAAAATAAATAAAAAAAAATTTCAGCATTATTTTATAACTTCATAAAAAAATCCGTGAGTGTTTTCAAGAAATTCTTTTTGGGTATGTCATTCTTATAATATCAAAATCATTTGGAAGCCATGAATCCCCGGAGAGTAAAAATATATGAGGGAATAACTGCAATGTAATTTTCCACACTGGACGACTATGAACCACATGAATGCTAATTGTAAATTTCGATTTTCCTGTACATATATATATCACTGCACGCAACGATATGAGTGAGTCGATACATTTCGTAATTGTTTCAGACAGCCAGATGCTAGATTTTGAGATTCACTGAAAGCAATAGTTTCGTCCCACGCGTATATATTGATACTAGCTGATACCCGCCCGCTCCGCTGGGCAGACGATAATATTTTGGAACCTATACGTAAAATAGCAAGAAAATTTTCAATTTTTAAACGATAATTATAATCTGAATTTAAAATTTTAAGAACTCGATTGTCTGTAATAATGCTTATTCACGACTTTCAAATATATGAGAAAAGTATTTAATTGTTAATAGTTTATCAATGAAAATGTAATTTAGTAAGTAAATCTGTTGTTGAACAGAATTCCGCATCATCCATGAGGTACTGTGTAGTGCGATGCGTTCCCATTATTCTACATGGCGGGACCATGTAAATATTGACAACAAAAAAATAAAAATGCATTTTTATATATATTTTATTATTTTTTAAACCTATTGAATCAATTTTTTTTTGTGTATTACATTTCTATTATCTTTATTTTGCATGCAGGGCAATTTTTGAGAATGACAACTACATTTTTATTTTTTATTATATCAATTTATTTATCTTAATTATTACATTCATTATTATTTTATCTTATTCTAATTTTAGAAATAGTTAAATATAAAAAAAAATATGAAATAATATGCCTACATTTCCAAAACTTCTCTGTAGACAACATTCTTCGTTCATTTTTCTGGTTGAAGGATGATTAGATTTTCACGTGAACTAATTCTTGAACATGCCATATAAAATTGACCATGTGAAAAGCAGTCACCTTGTAAATCTACACCAGCTAATTTTAAACTCTGCTCTTGTGCTTTATTGATAGTCATCGCAAAACAAACTCTTAACTGGAAACTGCAAACGCTTAAATTCAAAATGATAATCTGATGGAATTAGTGGTATTCTTAGAATGAATACTTTTTCACCCTCATACTTTCCTGTAAAAATAGTCGCTTCTATTACGTTTTTTCACTTTGAGTCTGGTGCTGTTACATAATTTAGGAGGATTTAAATTACGCAACAACATTATTGGTGTACCAATCTTTAGATAAAGAATATGAGGCGGTATGCCTGGTGGATGTAGCATTTAAACCGATCCCAGTTGTTAAACACGTGAGAAACAATAATATTTCTAATTTTATACGCCATCGATGTGTCACCGAACACCAGCAAAGACAGAGAAGAAAATAAACATGCTCCAATGCCAAGACTTTTAAAAACTTTGAAAGGAGTAGGTATTCCATTTATCCAAATATATTCAACATTCATTATTAAGAACTATAACTGAAAAGTAAATATGAAATATCAATTTGTATTAACCTACAATGAAATACTTTTCAAGTTAAAAAATATAACCGACATTAATTTTGTAAAATCAAATTATTTAAAAATTCAACAAAAAATACTAACAAAAAATAAAATATAATAAAAGTTTTTAGCAAAAAGTCACCCATATTACGTTAATCTTATTGCAAAGGGGCCTCAGCGCCTCTTACGCTAGCAGCATATCTGGAACTGCAATTGAATAGACAGAATAGCTCTTAAAAAATCATAGCATTAAAATAATTATGTATTCTGAAAACGATAAAATATCCAGCCATTTTAAAAAATCAAAAACGTTTATTTCCTAGAAACCAAAAACTAAAAATTGCCAAAATACAGAAACAAAACTTTTGCATAATATTTACATTAGGTTACAGTTAATGCATACATCAAAATAAATATTTTGACAGCTACTTATTTTTTTTTTTTATCAATGACATGAATAACAAACCTTTATTATTCATTTGTTAAAAGCCAACTTCAATAACTTAGTAAGATAGCGTTTAGATTTACAAATGTAATTTATCAATCATTATTAATAATAAAATACTTTTCTCATAAATTTGAAACATACGTCTAGGTTCCACAACAATAAAAAATTATCGTTTGCTCAGCAAAAAGGACAGAAATCAGCTGGGGTTACCATAGTATAGCTATTTACAATTCACAATGCAAGGTCATTGAAATGCTTCGACTTGGCGATGGAAGATATTTGGTGATAAATCTCTAAATGTAGGAATTTCGGGGCTCAACATTTACATTATATATGATAAACCTACAATGCATCCTACTCAGCGGATTGTCTTGGGTGTGCGCTACTCCGTAAGAAGTCGCCATTTTAGTATTTTTCAAAATCCCGCTCTTGCCAATCCTCCATCAGCGCCTCAATATTAAATTATTTCCATTTCGCACGCGCTAATCTCGCCAAGTAAACTTAATTGGTAGCAATGCACAGAATACATATAAAAAAAATATTCCGTTTGGCGTCGGTCATGTCATTTTTGGCGATAAAGTCGCCAAAAATGACATAATTTATGAGTAAGAAAAGATTAACGGATAAAAATCACATTTCGAATAAGAATTCCGTAAAATACGTTCTTAGTGAGCGTCTACATCACAAAACGAGTAACTGTACCAAATTTCAAGTCAATCGGTTGTATAGTTATAGAGATATCGTGATGAGTCAGTCAGTGGTATTTCGCTTATATATATATAGATTATCATAGGGAATATTACAAAATCCTTCGTTTAAATCATGCATATTTCGCTTCTAACATTCGGATAAATATTATATATTATAATAGGAATATACATAATTTCTATGTCTATGGAAATTCGACTTACACCATTTTTATAATTAATCGCTACGCAATTTCTTTTAATGGTATTTTTAAATTGTACAAAGCATTTACATTTCTTATGATATTAAATAATATTTAGTTATGTATAAAAAATTTAGCTTTAAATTATTCACACGTTATATGATATCTATTTTTTAATAAAAAAAATTAAATTACGCCACTTTCAAAAGAAATAGTCCGTACATGAATTAATTAAATTATCTCTTCATAGAAATTAAGTATTTATCGTTTGCTTCCGGTTTCATAACTCTCTGAGCAAAATATTTTCATTGATTTTAAATTATTTTCTACGTTATTTAATCGCTTGTCTTTATTTTAATACCAGAAAATGAATTTTGTTTTTACAGCATAATCTTTGGGATTTTGTTTTACATGTGTCGTTAAAGTTCGAATCTATCTCAAACATT
>BMAW01119609.1:5105-18885 GCA_019974015.1 Nephila pilipes
TTCACATTATCATAGTGAAATATAGAGATCGTGAAGATGTTATAAAGAGCCAGTGAGGCAAGAAACAAATTTATTCCCTGAAGAAAAGAATTTTGAAACAGGAAAAAAAGTTATATGTAAAGTTTTGAAAAAGAACAGATTTAGCCATTTAATGTGAGTGTTTTTTATAATTATTATTAAAATACTCTATTAAATAAAAGAATTAAAAGAAAATGATGATATTTAGAGAAATGGATAATAGTAAACTTTTCCAGAATTAAAATTAAAGGAAAGGATAAATTAATAAATTGAATATATTTAATATAATTGTAATTAAAATTAAAACAAACGATAATATTTAAAATGAAAATACATCAGCCACATTAAAAAAATTTAAAATGAACGAAATATTATTAAATTGAATATATTTACGAAGAATGTAATATAAAATGAAGCAAATGATAAGAAATTGAAACCTAATTAGCAACGCTAAAATGCTTCACTTAATTTTGTATTAGTAATTATTGTTTGTGTATAATTCAACTTTAATCACATATTTAAGTATTGTATAATGTATCGTGTATTTTGTATTTAAGTATTGTAACCATATTATGTGTGTGTATATTTGTATTGAAATTTCATTTCAATGGCGGGGACTGTTACGACCCGCGAGTGCAGATGGCGCTAGTAGTCATATTCTTGTTTTTTACAATTTGTATTTTTCTTCCTGTAGACATCAACCAAGGAGCACGACGTACCAACCGTAGCTCAAATAAACATTCATATTTTAGTATACAGTCCACAGCTCTTTGTTTGAATTGATAAGTTTCAAATAACTCAAAGTCTAATCAATTCAAACCCCCATTCATCACCATACAGTTTTTGATGTTTCAGTCGGATCCTTAGTGTTAATAAAAGACGAAAATCTTCCCAGTACGAAATGGAGTACGGGTAGAATAACAGAAGTATTTCCCGGCACAGATGATAAGGTCCGAGTAGTGAACCTGCGAATGCCAAATGGAAACATATTGAAGAGAACAATTAGAAACCTTTGCATATTACCTATATGAAATTTTGTAATTAGTAATTATTATTTATGTATAATTCAATTTTAATCACATATTTAAGTATTGTATAATGTATCGTGTATTTTGTATTTAAGTATTGTAACCATATTATGTGTGTGTATATTTGTACTGAAATTTCATTTCAATGGCGGGGACTGTTACGACCCGCGAGTGCAGATGGCGCTAGTAGTCATATTCTTGTTTTTCACAATTTGTATTTTTCTTCCTGTAGACATCAGCCTAGGAGCACGACGTACCAACCGTCGCTCAAATAAACATTTATTTTTAGTATACAGTCCACAGCTCTTTGTTTGAATAGATAACTCAAAGTCTAATCAATTCAACCCCCCATTCATCACCATACAGTTTTTTTAAAACAACAGCTCGTTAGATGTCAAATAAAAATTTATCAACGTTATGCGTGCCCACGAAAAGAGAACAAACAAAAAAGCAGGGGAAAAAGTATTTCTCAAAACCAAAACTATTGAAAAAAAATAATAAAGCGAAGACAAAGGGAGAATCTTCGAATGCGTCTAAGACAGATATGACTGGAGACAACAGATTAATAAAGTGTTGTTGTTGATAGACACATGACAATTGTAAATGTTAATTGAAATTTTTTTTTCATGGGATAAAAAAGGACGCCGACAATTGAGGAACGGCAGTAGAGGTTCATTGCCTCTATCGGTGGCCTTCATCAAAGAATCTATGTGAACTAAGATATAGAACATCGAAAAAAGTATCACAAAAGATAAAATAAAGCAAAGAGTTACCCATATTGTAAGAGGAACAGGATTCACAGCGTACATCTCATAAATTCCTCAGAATAAGGAAGGCTGGCCTTCTCATTCCGTCTTTTTGACACATATGTGTATCACACATGTGGAAGGGTACGTTAAGAATGCGAACAATTACCGTGGTGGAATAATTTTTAAAAAATATATATTTCTGAAAAATATTTTTAAAAGAATGCGTAAACGAAGACTTTTGATTGAATAAAAAAAACATGTTTTGTTGAAAGAGCTGTCTTTTGATGGATCATAATTACCTTAAGAAACAAATTAGGAAGAAAATTTCTTTGCAGTATATGCAAAAAAAAATATGCTTTATTGTAAATAAAACTGTGTATCAATTTCTACTAAATTTCGTTTATTGAGTTTATAATATAGTTTTAGAATTAAATATTATGAAAATCATATATGTACAAAAAAAGTTATACTTAAATTAATTGACATATATTCTAACAAATTATCACTCATAGATATAAAAATAAAACATTATAAAATTTCATTTTTTTCAAAGGTTTTTGCGATCCTAATATTTCATACTTTCTCTAAAAATATACCTTTTTATGAAAGTATTTATGATTTCTTCGATGGAGTATAAAACAGCGAGTGTACAAATAAGATGTCTTGCAAGGGCGGTGGTATATTATATATACCTGGTCTTAAATATTAAGAAAAAAGAAAAAATTAAATTTCCTGTTAGATATAGTGTGTTTTTAAAATTATTAATTCATTTCAGATGAATTTTAAATGAAATTTAATGTTCTTTATATACCGCCTTTCAAAGGAATAAGGTAAGTTCTAACTCACAATTAAATATTTCATCAGGAGTTCATTTGGAAATGCTTTTACATTTGTTTCAGTGAATGTAATACAAACTGTATCACTTTTGTTCGACTTAATTTGATTTTTTTTTTCTTTAAATATGTTTAAAGTATTTTTTTTAAAAAAAATAAAATAATTCTGTCAAATAAATTGGGTGCGAAACTTACTTGTGGAAGAAGAAAGTTTTTTTTTTTTTTTTTTAACTTTTGTTTAAGCAATAAAATAAGCACCTATACTTCATTCTAAGTATCGTTGTTAAGCTATTTTCGAAACGTAATTTCATCAAGTGCAATCATATGGAAATATTTGGATTCAACAGTAGTAAATAAAAATAGAACTAATCTTTGTTGTAGACATTTAATCGAAGAAGACAACAGTTCTTTCTTTTTCAAAATAAAAAGGAAAAAATCAATAAGTTACTTCACTTAAATAAGGCCTTAATTTAACATGTTTCTCTTTGTTATTCAATGTATATAATTTGGCGTTAAACTGTAAATCTCCTTGCATATTTCCAAATATAATGGTGGCAATAAACTATGAAATTTTACATATATATAAAGCTATGAATTTATTATTATCAACGTAAACAAATATTGACTCAATTTTGTTCGGGGTTAACGTATCATACATAACTACTTCAGATGACCACAGGGATTTCAAATGCGCAGTCTGATTTGTCAAACCGTCATAATATAAGATCTAAAGCGAAACACACACACATGTCCACTTGTGAATTATAAAAAATACTTCGTTGTCATACATTTACATTTTTTACTGTACAAATATTTTCCTGTCTCTATTTACCCGATTTTGCAAACATTATTTGTTTATTACATTTTTAGAAAAAAACTCACTTTTGCCTCAGGTTAAGTATCATAGCTTAAACTATTTTCAAAACGTGATTTCTTCAAGTGCAATCATATAGAATGATTTATATTCAACGGATTTAAATAAATTGGAACTTACCTTTGTGGTAGATATTTAATCGAAAAAGTCCATAGTTCTTTCTGTGACAAAATTAATGGAAAAAAAAAATAAGCATTTTCTGCGTCGTAATTAAATTTCAAAAGTCTAATGATTCTCTTTATTACTGAGAGTATATAATTAGGTGTAGTGACGAATTAATGGTAAATAAATTGAAATTAAAACTAGTTACATACCTAGGTATTTCTTAATCGGAAAGCTTATATATCTTTAATTGGTGTTTTGAAATAAATAATTTTTTTATCATGTATATCTGGTTTGAATTTTCATTATTTTAAACGTATTAGTGGTATGAACTACTGAATAGAAATATGCACTACGAGTATATATTGAAAGAAATATTTTTCTGTTTCTTTCAACCTTGTTCTCTTAATCTGATGCTTGTGTGTCTTGGATATCAGTCCCATATGTATATTTAAAAATTTCGATTTCTGGTAAGGAAGAAAAACTTGATACGATCATGTCCAATATTACTAAATCCATTCCAAGCCAATGATCTACCAACCCCGCTGTATTTTTCGATTGAGAATTCATATTTCGACCTTCTCTCTTATTCAAAGAAGATTCAATATTTTGTTCTATTTATAAATATTATGGTTTATGACTTGCTTTGATGCACTGAAATTGTAGAAAAAGTTCACTTACAAATATTATTGTGTTGGAACACTAAATGACAAGCACTTTTCCGCATATACTAAATTAAAACAACTTCAACGTTGTTAGGAAAAATTATTTTTAAATAAAAATAAGTTTTTTTTATAAAATTCTGTATGAATGTATTATCTCTTTTGATAACAGGAAACATTTTTTTATACATAATAGACATAATATATTCCAATATTAATTTTGATTAAAGTGTTTTATAGTAATTATTTCTTTTGAAAGAATTTAAATTTCTGATATATTCCACGTTGGGGTAACAGAGAGATAAATGTTTTCTCTCGATTTCTTCATTAGAAAACTTCATAACCACTCAAATCTATAAGATTCATTTCATATATTTCGCTACAAAAGTATATGGTCTCTTGAACAAAGTTCGGAATCTGTTTTAGAATGCGTCTTCATGTTTTGGAGATCGCTATATTTTTAAATGATGACCACAGAGAATTTTTATGTTAATAATTTTAATTAAGCGGTTTGCCTTTGCTCTCGGAATCTTTTTAACTTCTCTGTACCTTAGCAACGCCGAATGCAATTATTTATTGCCAAATTACTATTTGATTGTTTTCTTTCCACTCCCATTTGATTTGTGAATGGATGAAGCAATAGGTGCTTCATCGATTCGCCAATATGTTATGTTGCACCATCGTAAATGCAAGTTCATTTTCAAATCCAGAATTATTGTTTGTTTGATTTGCGGATGAAAAAGTAAATAGAGAGAGTATATTGTGGAATATTTACGCAATAATGAAAAAAAAAAGTTAGTTGTCATCATGGAATAATGTTCTCACATGAGAATCATCAAGAAATGAAAAATTATTGAAGACATGCACAACAGAAAGCTTTTAAGAAAGAACCGGAAGTCTCTAAACAGAATTACACTTTTGCGGTGCTGAGAATCGATAAATGTGATTTTTACACGCGTGTTTAAGCGAAATTGGGAGTCATCTTTAAGCATAAATCTTCATTAACAAATAATGAAGGTAGTAGTGATTAATAGGTAGAAATTAATAGATCGTAGAATCAGTTCATGTTAGTCACCAACAAAGATTGTTACAGGACATTTTCCCAGGGTGTCATGGAATGAGCCAAAGATAAAGATTACGCTGGTAAGACATATCTCTAGTAATGAAGTGACACTTTGGAATAGATAAGCAGAGATAAAGTTAACATATTTGTATTTTTAAGACATATCATTAAAATGATAACAGTTATCTTACTCCTCATCATCTAACTGCTATATTTGCTCGATTATACCTTAATTTAGTGACTAGATAAGCAATCTGCGATGACTGCAGGGATGAACAATAGGGAAGCTTTACAAAATAATTTCACAAGTAACATGTGTCGTGACAGTGTAATGCTCCTTTTAGCTGGTCCTCGAAATGTCTATCAAAACTCTTCCCGTATTTTTATAATCATCCTTCATGTATTGAACCTGCATATGGAACTACAAATTAATATTTGGTTTCTTTTAAACTACGTTTCATGTAATTTTAAGTAATTTGAAATAGGATCATATTTTCCCTCACCGTCGACTTCAAAAACTATAATTAATTTTACGAATTCTCTCTGTTTCGTATCTTTATTAATAATTAGTCGAAATTTTAGGCGAAATTGAATTAATATGAGTATTGCGAATATCAGTTTAACCTACAGATGACTCTGAGTAGTGTCAGTCTTTTTACTTACTCTTGGTATAACCAGAGCAGATATACCTGAATAAGAATATTTTTGGTTTAGGCAACCATTTTCTATTTGGCTCATAACATATTTTTGGACATTTTTTTTTACATCTGACGTTATTGTAGAAGGAAAATCGTGTTTTATTTCTTTTCTATTGTAGGATGTACTAAAAAATGCTGAGAAACTCAGAAGCGTCTCATATATTTTGTAACAAATCTCATAAATTAAATTTTGGTAAATCGTGATTAGCTGTAAATTATCTAGAATATATCTTCTGTAGAGCAATGTATTTATAAATGGAGATACGGGAAAAAAATATTATTTCGACCATGTGAATAAATTAACGTCTTTGGTAGAAAAAATATTTTTGTTCTACTCCAAATTATACATATGGTGTACAAAATAAAATTTTATCACGAGAAATGGTAGTAAGGGTTACCTGATATCATCGCGGTGAGAGTGAAAACAAGGAGATATTCTCGAAATTTGGAAGTCTTATCTGTACGATTATTAATTAATTCAGATTTTCAGAGTAGGTTTTAGGGCAACATGCTTTATAGAGTGCGCAACCATTAGTCTGGAACATTGATTTTTTTTTCATAGAAAAGCGTCCCTTGATTGGTAAAAAATTAGATCGATTGAGGAATAATCGATACAACGAGAAGGATTTCGGAAAAATTACTCTCGAAGTAACGATTATCTTGTTTTTGAATTTGAAATGTTTGCAAAGTTAAGCATAAATTTCTCTATCAATTTAAAAGTAAATATATTTAACTCATTTAATAAGTTAAAATTGTGTGCAATTTTTCAACATAAGCAATGAATAAATAAATATTTTCAATATTACCTTACCATATATCATTAATATAGAACATCGCAAGGAGAGATATCAATTATATGAATTAATTTTGTCAAACCATGGTAATGTATGTTGCCCCAAAAAAGCTGTCCTCAAATTCTAGAACAATAAATCATGTCTCATACCATTAACAATATTTACTGTACAAAAAAAAATCCGTTTTTATTTATCACTTCTATCCAGCCAAAGGACAATTTGTAATGAACTGTTTTTAAAACTGCCTTCTCTTCAGAGCAGAACACAATTAGTGCTTTGCAGTAACTTCTAACAAAGGTTTTAAGGGAGAGTTACAAGTCAATAGAGAAAAGAAAGTACGATTGTAGAGAATGGGAGGGAATTTACCAGCCTTTGCAAGTGAATTTCTTACATGCAACCAATGTGTGGCGTGGTATAGTAGTATCACGATTAAGTAACATTTGAACCTGACGGAGCATTGCCATTTTCTTATATTTTGCTGTTTTTGTTTAAATCAGGGATGGACAACCTTTTGCATGCTGTGTGGCAATTTTTAACTCTCGACCTTAGATGCTCCATATAACTCAAAAACTTTTTTACCGTCTTATGTTAATGTTTAGGGATTGGTAAATAGAGATAACCTTTTTTTTTTTGTTCTGTCTGTTTGCTAAGAAAGAATTCTGGCATTGGAGCATGTTTAGTAAACGTTTTTCAATAGAAATACGTTTATAGACATAATTAACTTTCTTTAATGATTTGTTTAAAGAATTAAACAAAATATAAATACCCACACATAAACATTTTTTCCATTAATGAAACATTTGAGGAGGCTTGGATTTCACTAGTCTTTTATGTTTGGTGTTAAATTTGTTGCTGAGAGCAGTAAAGAGTATTCCAAATATAATAAATTGCCCACCACCTTGTTTTGATTTTAAACAATTTCATTGATGAAAAGGCTTATTCACATATGCGTGTCATTCCTAAGTGACAATATAATCTCTTGCATATTGCCTTACTTATGAGTAATGTTCACAAGGTAATTTACCTTAGACATTAATTACATTGGAAGTATTTGGATCTGGAAACAGCTCATTAAATTTTATTTTAGGTAGTAATTTGTTATGAAGCATCTATTCTATTTGTATGTTACTCGTCATCTACATTATGTTTTGTTCAGTGAGTGAAAATGGGCACATACAGGTAGCAATGCGGTTTTCCTTTGTAGCAAAGTCTGGAAAAGGATTTTTAAAGGTATTTTGCAATAATTTAATTTTTTGAAAATTTTTCCCTAAATGCTACTATTTTCAGCGTACTGTGTTCTTTCTAACTTTCAGCGTACTGTGTTCTAAGCAAATTCAATCATTTGAATTTGCTTAAAACTGCATTAACTTTCCAGTAGTCGCGCGTATGTGAGAGATACACTACGTATTATCAATTTTCTTTTGATATCTATATGCCAGGTAGCACTGCGAGCTCCTTTCCTTAACTATTCATGTCGCTCCTTATGACTTACTTTCAGTCATTGTTCGTATTTCGAGGCGTTAATAGGAATCTAGAAATCTATTTCTTGTCTTTTAGAGATATGCTCAACCGAGTATTATATAACCGAATGCTCATAAGTAATTGTAAAATCTTATTTTCTTTGTTAAAATAAAATTTATTTATTGTTTCAGACTTAGACTTTATGATTGGATGCATTTTTTTTAATTATTAACTTTTAGGATTGGAATAGAGACACTGCATTTGTCACATACGAGTTCACGATATGCAATTCATATTTCCGCTCTTGTTTTTTAAGTTATTACGAGTAAAAAAAATAGTCAACATGAAGAATCCTAATTTCCTTGAGATTTTAAGAAATATTCTTTTATATGACCGTGATGAGGACAAGGTTTAGCTAAAAATGATACAGATAAAGAACGCATTTCAGTAGGAGAAAATGAGTGCAGCAAGCAATCCCGAAGATAGAGACAATGATGATAGATCTACAAATACATAAAAATCCCACCTTCAGGAAAACGGAAACATAAATGGTTGAAACAGAATGATAGAAAAATCTATTCAAGGAAACGAAACGATCCTCTCGCAATATATGTAATCTGCATTAATCAGGCGAGCCATAGATTTAAGAAATATTTAGGATATACTTAAATGTCTCATTACTGAACGCATAACCGAAAGCATAGTTGAAGAGACAAATAAATATATTTGTTTCTCGGGAAGTCTAAATACTCTCATTGAAAGAATGCAGAGATAGGGATGAAGCAGAAATAGATAACTTTTGGGCTTGCATTATTTGACTGGTGTTAACCATGGAAATAGTGTTAAACTTGAAGAATTGTGGAGAATAGGCTTAGTGTAATTGGATGACTCTGAAACTGAATGTACTTCCTCTTAAGCTAAATTAATATCATTTTTTTTTTAATTTCATATTATTTTTAAACATTTATGTAAGAAATGTAAATACGAAATACCATTATTTGTATTTATTTCTTCGTCAATCCTTCTTTTCTCAACTTAAAAAACCAAACTTGATTTTTCCCTCTTTTAAAGTCTGATGGTATATTTTATAGTATCCCTTCAAAATAGTGGCAGTAACACCTAATGGGTCACTCATTTGAGGTAAATTTAATATTAAAATAATTAATGAAACTATGAAATATAACTACTAAGATCAATATATCTTACTCCGAAAGAGTAAATACAGTAATTTGACTTAAGTCTTTTGGAATAAATTATTGAAAGTTTTAATAATATTCCTTTTTTGGTTCGGAAGGTTTTACGTCCGAACTTTTTATATGTTTCAAACGACGAAGAATGATATGTAGAATATCGAAATCAATACTGCTCTGTTTCTTTGAATCACATTATTTTAATTTATTGCTTCTTTTGGGAAACAATTTTCTGAATACCTTTAAGAAATTTGATTTTGATTGAATGAAGTGTCTAACATTATGCTCTTTTCCGAATGATGTCTTCGTAGTTAATGAACTTTTCGTCTCGAATAAGTAACCGAATCGGGAAGGGTACGATTTTGTTGCGAGCAGCATCCATGTATTTATGACGAAATGGTTATGCTAATATTTCTTAATCAGAATGCGTTTAGATTAGTTTTTATTTACGTCGCACTAAAAGCGACACGAGGGCTATTGGCGACGGACCTCTTAATTTTGAACCACGGTCAAGTCAAACTTAATAACCACTCAAAGTTTTCGATTTCTCGCATATATATACTTTGCTGCAAAAGGTATACTTTATGCGTTTTTAATGGACAAAATTTCTTTTAGAATGCCTCTTCTCTACATGAAGAACGCTCAGTAGTTTTCTTGCAGTTTTAGCTAAACGGTTTTTTCCCATTGAAATCGTTATTACTCATCCGTCTGTCTTAAAAATAAACTTAATGCAGTTACAAGAACTGCCATCGGAAAAAATCTCATTCGTGAAATCTTTAAAATTGTCCGAATATCAGTGCGCGTTTTTGGGCAACGTGCGTCTTAGAATCTACAAGTACTTGTCTGGAAAAATAGAATTTGTTATGGAAAATTATCTTTGAAATACAGCAAATATACATTAAGCATATCATCATTTTTACATTAATAGAACTTTGAAAAATTTCCAAATGGAAATTGCTGAATTGTTCAATACATAATTCCTTGCACATTTCTATATATTTTGATAGCAATGAATTTTCAAACTTTAAAAGAAAATGTTACACATATATAAAGATATGAAAGTACAATTTTTAACGTAAGTAAGTAATTTTAATTAATTTTATTAAATATTGACACAAAAATTTGATTTTGATTGCAGCAACAATAAATAGATCGGGAATTGAAGTCTTTTATATACATTTATTTAAAAAGAATAATTGTATTTTTGTAACAGAATAAAAGTAAATATCGTAGTATCGTATACGGGAGTAATACCTGATAGATCTCTCAACTGAAACAATGTACATATTAAAGTATGATGCAAAAATATTTAATCTAAACCTACAAAGAAGGTTTATGGTTTAAATCTAATATTTTGAACATTTTTAATTTTTTATCGGAATACATCAGAGACGGACATTTATGGTAATACTTTGGTTAAAAATAGTTTTCGGTGGAACTTATTTGATGTATAAACTGTAGATTGGAAATATGCAGTATATCAAAATAAATAATTCGATATAAAAACCAACGTTTTTAAAAACAAAGTTTTTATATGGTACAAAGTTTATTAAAGAAAATTATTGAAATACTAGTTAAAACTGTTGGTCATTTTTAACTTCAAAATTTACTTAAAAAAGAGACATTTGTGAGCGTATTAAGAAATTCATAATACTCATAAAATCAAAACATGCATTTGAAAGTTTGTAAGTCATTCTATTAAAAAAAATGGGAACCAGAATTCAGAAAAAATTGTTGTGAAAAGACATGGTGCCAAATATTGGAAACTTTCTTTCCTGGGAATGATTACTGACTAAAAGTCAGCAACCCTTACTATCTCGAAGATAGTAAAGGGGATATACTATCTCCCCTTTGTGAGTACAATAGTTTTACAAGGCTTCATGAGGTGTGGGGAGTGCCCGGTGTTCCCAGAAGGGGAAAGAAATTTTTTCTTCAATCCTAAAAGCGCCGAGAGGAAAGAATATTTTGACTTATTAAAATTATTGAAATATTAGTTAAAACTTGTCGCAAACGTCTAAATATTGCATTGTTAGGCGAGTACGAACGATTCCCAAAATTTCAAAACTCTAGCTTGATGGGAAGTTGGTTAAATTAACGATCGAAAATTTGATCAGACACGCACACACACACACACTCACACACACACACCAAGTGAAATTCAGAAAAACGTTTTAAAAACGACGTTTCTTTCTTCCCAGATTCCTAACATGTGATTCGGAATAAGTTCCATAATTATCTTTAAGTAATTCAAATTGAGTTTATTACAGAATGGAAGATCACTAAATTGAAATGTTATAAATAATATAAATTAAAATTTTTCAATTCAATGTATGTTAAGAAGGAAAGAGAATAAACATGCTCAGATGACAATCCAGAACAACATTCAGCAGGTTCGAATCAAACACTTCTCTTTTCATTTATTAGAGGCAATCAAAAAAGTGTTTTTTTTTTTAATTATTTGTTTGCAAAGATCTAAATTATAACTCTAAATGTAAATGGAATTTCTTAGTAAATTTCTTTCTTTATAATTATTCTATCAAGAAATACCAGCGTTTTAAATATTATTGAATACCTTCCAAACCAGCCATTATCTGACTTCCCTGCATTATTCGATTATGAATCAAAATTTCGAACTTCTCCCTTACTTAAAAAAGATTGAATATTTTGTTCTATTTATAAATATTAAAGTGTATGACTTGCGTTGATGTCTTATTAATTATAGCATCCTTTCAAAATTGTGGCAGTAATACCTAATGGGTGACTTATTTGAGGAAAATTTAATAATAAACTAATAAGTGAAACTGCGAAATATAACTACTAAGATCAATATATCTTACTCTAAAAGAGTAAATATAGTAATTTGACTTAAGTCTTTTGGATTACATTATTGAATGTTTTTAATATTATATTTTTTTTTAAATTCGGGAGGTTTTAAGTCCAAAATTACTATATGTTTCAAACGGCGAAGAAGCATATGTAGAATATAAAAATCGATACTGCTCTATTTCTTTGAATCAGATTATTATAATCCATTCCTTCTGTTGGGAAAAAATTTTATGAATATATTTAAGAAATTCGATTTTGAGTGAATAAAGTGTCTAACACTATACTCTTTTCCGAATGATGTCTTCGAAGATATTGAACTTTTCATCACGAAAAAGTAACCGGATCGAGAAAGGTACGTTTTTGCTTATGTTTTTTTTTTTTTTTTTTTTTTTGCAAAATATTTGGGGAAAGTCTATTTTTGAAAGAATTTAAGTTGCCGCTTTATTCCATGTTGGGGTAATGGAGAGATAAAAACTTTCTCCAGATTTCTTCTTTTCGAAACTTAATAACCACTAAAAGTTTTAGATTTCTCGCATATATACTTTGCTTTAAAATTTATGCTTTATACCATATAGTTTGACCAAATTTCTTTAAGAATGCTTCTTCTCTTCGTGAAGAAAGCTGCATTTTGAATAATGATTACTCAGAAATTTAATTTTTGTAGTTTTAACTAAACGATTTCTTTCCATCGAAATCGTTATTATTCTTCCGTCAGTCTTATAAATACATGTAATACAATTACAAGAACTGCCATCGGAAAAAATCTCATTCGTGAAATCTTTAAATAAGGGCAACGTGCGTCATAGAATCTAATAGTCCTAGTCTGGAAAACTGGCATTTGGTATTGAAAGTTTTCTTTTGAACGCAGCCTATATACATAAAACAAGGAATTAATTTTGCATGAAGAGGAACTTTGAAAAAGTTTCAAACTTAACTTACTGTATTATTTAGTACACTATTTCTAGCAATCAATTTTCAAACTGTAAAAATAAATTTTTCACCTATATAAATCAATGAATGTACAATTATTAACATAAGCAGATAATGATACAAATTTATTCAACGATTATGTACTTTACATAAAAGCTTCAGATGACCACAACGATTTCAATTCCGCAGTCTAATTTGTCAAACTGTAATAATAATAGATATAATGCAAAATACCCGTCCACTTGTGAATTGTAAGAAATTACTTCGCCTCCAATTCATTTCATATTTTTCCTGCACAAAGTATTTTATGTGTCTTTATTTACTCCCTTCGGTGAAAATTATTTGTAAATAACATTTTTAGACAAAGGCCTTTTATCTAAACGCGAAAAACCCATTTCCTGTTAGGCAGTCCTCTGCATCAAATAAGTTTACGAAAAGAGTAAATGGCCAGTACACATTGGAAAAGGTAAGTCAGGTTTGTATGGGACTGAATTTCGCAGACTAGGGCTGCCATTTTTTGACGAATGCCCGAAGGATGTGGTCAGTCATTAT
>BMAW01119610.1:0-96417 GCA_019974015.1 Nephila pilipes
ACACACACACACACACACACACACACACACACACACACACACACACATATAAATTTTTTGATAAAAATATTTGACATCGACATGTGTGAGTCATTAAGCAGATATTACAAGTGTTTTATTTTTAACTGATTTTTTTCGTAGGCGTTGCTTACATATTTATGATGGGAGGTTGTAGAAAGAGATTTTTTCTGAAAAATATTACCTCTGAAAGAGGATCCTAAATAGGAGATCGAATATTATTTCTGATAATAGGCAGAACATGATATTTCTATATAAATGTGTTTTATATCCAATTTACTCTAATCATTGCACACTTGTTAATTTCTAATTATTTTGGAAAAAGAAATGTTCTTGTTTGGACTCAAGTTATTTATGCATAGAGATAAAAGTTGAATGTGAAGGAGTCACAGTTATGGCTTATGGCACAAGAGCCAAATCTGGCTAAGCTACTCCAAACAGTTTTGTTAGCAATGAGGAAGAAAAATATAAAGGTTGGTTTACAAGATGGAGAGTCGAAAGTAGAGAATGGTACCTAGTATATCTATGGTGTGCGTCACCCGTGATTAAAAAAGTGCAATAAACCACAAGGGAAAGACAAAGATCATTAGGGTACCTCGGGTCAGGATTTCCGTTCATTCCTAAAGAAGAAAAATCCTGATAGGGCAAGCTCAAAGTGAGTGATTATTTATTAATATTGCACAAAAGTTATGTGGGGGCAATAGACCTCATAATGTTGAACCACATACCGGTGAAGGGGGTGATACTAAATGAAAGTTAGGTCATCATAATGGAACAAAAATCTTTAAACTATCTTACTTAAGCAAATAAATTAAAGTAAATTCCATGCAAGCGAGTATTTTTAAAATATCAAAGTAAATAGCAAGCTTCTCATCACTCGACAATATTCTTCTCTCCTTGAAATCTGAACATTTTGCTGATTTGAAACTTTACAGTCGTAAGAAAAGGAGATTAATCTGAACAACTTTCACAATTCTCATCATAGCTGAACCAAGGAAGTATCAATATTAATGGCTTAAACATTAGTAAATCATGATGTTTATGGACAAATAAATTAATTCAACTCATAAAAATAATTTCAAAAGAAAATTTCTTTTAAATATGTCAATTTTTATTCACGATTCTGATTTCTTTCCATAAAAAAGCATAAATTCAAATTTTGTAAAGTGCTGATTGAAGGCTTTCGAGTTATAAGGCTTAGAAATTACTTTTCCTGGTGTTGAATGTGTATGATTTAAAAATAAAAAAATTTGTTCATATCATTTAAAAATTTTTTTTGCATCAAATGATAAAAGTTTTTTTTTTCTCGAATTCATGAAACATAAACGAAAATTGAAAAATTAATGTTAACATGAAAAATATGAATTTTTAATACAGTTCAGAAAAATATGAATTACAGCATATTAAAATTTTACATACCTAAATTACTCCTTTCAAGAGACTCATACGACGAAAAATTTCAAGCAATTCCCTCTAATAGTCAATGAGATAATCAATTTTAGATTTTGATAGAAATACGCAAAGTCTTAAAGGGCCTTTTACGAATTAAAAATTATTAATTATCGATTTATTTGTCACGAAGTGATAAGAAAATAAATAAAATTTTAAGCATTTTGTCCTTCAACAAACGTTTCCTAATATATATGAAACTAATCACAGGATTCGAAAGATTTTTAAAGAATAAGTTATTAAGACCATTCTCTACCTAATTGTGTTAACATTAAAATTCCATAAAATGAAAATTTCTTTTTAGAAGTTGATTGGGTTAATTAACTTAGTTAATTCAAAAAAATGTAATTTAGTTCCTATTGAATCTTTACAAGTAATCGAGTTGCAATCATAATTTCGAAAGTTATGAAAAGTGAATATTTTTTTTTAATCTTTGTCTACTATACAATAACTGTGACAATTGTTTTAAAGTTTTGACTTTGGAGTCATCCATTTTGTTTTGAATTGCACCTTATAATAACTATCTGGTTTTTCTATTTGTTTTTCAGCAGAAAAGGTGCATGGGAAAGAAAAGGTCTTCTTAAGGGCTCATATTCTGGGGTATCCCTCATAATTTTTTTGAGTTATGAAAAATGCTACAAAAATACTCACAATTATTATAGAAAAACTTTCTATTGATTAGTTGAGACTAAAGGTTTGAAAACTAAAACATATCTGTTTGACTAGCAATAAAAGTATTTTCGTCAGAAATATATGTCTACCACATTTAAAATTTTAATAAAATAAGTTCCATTACAAGTAAATATTCAACTGTCTTCAAAGTCGTTGCTTAGAAATGTTGCTATTGAAAATAGTTTCCTAAAACATTACATTGAGCATGACTTGCTTCTCATGCAATAAAAATAGATTTTGGCATAATGTAAGAAACTTGTAGGTTCTGAACCAGCCTGCTCACATTAGGACGACAATTAATTACGTCAATATCAAATCATATTTACGAAATATTAATATTTTTGCATTTTTTTGTAACTACTAGTATACTCTTGTATGTTTTTGATACAGCAAAATTTCAGAATCCATTGTGAATACACTTTCAACTAAATTAAACTAGTGAGGTAAATTTTACGTATTAATATTTATCACACCAGAGCAAGAGTTGGTTCACCATTAATCATAAGAGATTTTTCTCCTGATATTTTAAGGGTAGGAGGAAACCAAATAAGAGATTATTGAAGCATTGTAGCGCTTCACTAATACTACGTTCTTCTATAAAGCTTATTTAGAAAATCTTACAGTCGAAGGAATAATGTATCCAATACCAACGTTGACCAATTTGTTTCTATTCAGTATTAGCGACACAACGAGCTATTGTTTTAGTCTACAAAACAATAGTCACCGAACACTTTTAAAAGTAAGTGTTTCCTGAATATCTTTCCCACTCAAAATAAATAAATGAATGAATAAATTAGAAAGTGAATGAGAGGAAATGAATGGGTGAGTGAGTGATAGAGTTGGTGATTCATTGAATGTATGAATTAATAAATTAAGTTTTATTCCATTCTCAAATAATCATTTGATTTAATTCAATAATTACTAATTATTTTTCAAAAGGTTAGCCTCTTTAGCGATTAAATTTGTTCTTTGTAAAGCTGTGCAAGGAAAGATTTTACAAAATATTATGTTTCATTTTTTAGAACACGTTTTTATTTACAATTGTTTTGAATCTGAATTAATATTTATTTTTGTTAATGAATTAATGTTAAGCAATTACTATTTTTTTCGATTCTGAATATTTAAAATCTATTCCTTATTTCTCTTTATGAAACACTTACCTAAACACTTAGATTGTTTACAACACTGCATTAATCTATCTCTTACCAACTGACTCGGGTTCGAGTGAGTAGAAAAAAATGAGGAAATGAGTGTCCGATTCCTTAAATTAAGTTAAAACCTTCCTAGCTATGATCTGGAAACTGATCGACAAACTGGTCCCTATTCCTTCAATTATAGATTTGGTTCGAGTTACTAACTTCCTCTGCTTGCCTCCAACTCTCCGAATATTCATTTCTTCGCTGCTAATAAAAGTAATTTATTCATTACTTCAAAATCTAATCTACATAAGTCACGTTTAATTTTATTAGAAGATTTCGAATTCAAACACAATCAGAAAGGAATCCCAAGAGTTAGTTGAAGGAAATATCGTGATAGAGCTCGAGGTTACAGCGTGCGTAATCTGATTAATATAGAGAATTAGATCAATGTTCAAAACTACATATCCGGCCATTAACAACGAATATCGTAATTATAAACTTCAGTCGGAGGATTACTGTAACAATATCCGGGATGATACTTTACTAGCCAAAATTCCACACCAATCCCAATAAGATCTTTTGAAGCCTCATTAAATTTAACTCCAGGTGGTTACATATATTTTTTGAATTCCCGTTTTAAATTCGTAATCTCCCGGTCTTGATTTTAATGATTTTTTTAGGTTGGGATACATTCAGATAAATATTTCATTTTAATAACTATCATATTAATATTTCGAATTGAGGAATGTGAGAAGTTAGAACCAATAACTCTCTGCAAACAAAGTCATAAAAGTTCTTAAGCTACTATATATTATGAAAAATTGCTGTAAAGTCTTAAATATTACTAAGAAATAACCGAGATATCTGGATAAAATATATTCTTCATTTTAATTGATCCTTATGCGCATGATGGTGTAAATTACAGCCATTAATGTTGATTCGTTTGGTTTTAGGAGACTGTAGTTTGAAGTAACCTGTAGTATGTAGAAAATAGAATTTAAACTAATGCGTTCCAATTTGGCAGCCTGCTAAAGGGCAATAAACTTAGTGAGAAATGAATAACTCTGGATATGAATATGCAGAGAAATTTTAAGAATAATGAATAAGAACTAAATTTACATCTATATTATTTTGAATAATAATTTAAATTTTACAACACACTTATGTTAATTAGAACTTTACGATTCTGAGGGTAATTTCAATCTACAGCTTTCTGAAATCGTATAAATCAACATTATTAGCTGTAATGTACAACACTATTTACATTAGGGTCAATTATTGAGCAGAATGAATTTTATCCAGATATTTTGGTTATTTCTTTGTAATAATGAAAACCTTATGAAACCCCGTTAATTAATTACTGAATTTTCAGAAAAGAGTATATTTCAATTTCATATAATATTTAAAATATCTATGAGGTTCAACTTAAAGGTTTAATTTTGAATCATTCAGATCGCATGATAAACTTGTTTAAAATATTATTGACACGATTAACCCCGTAAAACTATTAAAATAACAGATATAATTAATTTTAGCTTAGAAAAACAATCTTGTAGCCCTAATTACATGAAATAAAACTTGCAATTAATTTAAAATCACACTGATTATAATATAAATGGCCATCTAAAATTAATCGAGGAAACATTCACGTGCATAAAACAAAATATATTTTTCTTACCTTTCTAAAAAAGAAATTTTTGTTACTAACGCTCTCCCCAAATGATTAATAACAGTTTTTCATTTCAATTAATCTCAAAACACCGAAGGATGCTATTTTGTTGCTTGGCTGTAGATAATACAGAGGGTGTGTGAAAAGAATGTCTTTTTAAAAAAATACTTAGCCTCATTTTGTTCAAGGAAATTTTCTCTAATGATTTAAGTTTAGTATGATTAACAGCGCTACCAGAAATTAAATTGATGCATTCATTACTTTGAAAGATATCTTAAGTTATTTTCGTGAACTTCTAATAATGAAAATTACTTTTGTTCGTTCAAAGAGTATATTTCCTTTATATTAAGTTAGGGTATGAATTGAATTTCAAGCAAACTTGATATAAAAAAAACCATCTTGTTTTCACTTTATGTAAAGAGCATAGTGACAATAATATAATGAACTCTGTTTTGAATTTCTATGAAAGTAACGTCAGATGTATTTCCAATTAAATGAAAATAGCGAAAACAACCGAAGATATGTCACGAGGATATCATAATAGGCTTATGGCAGTCTAAAAGGTAAAAATAATTTTAAATATAATTATATTTCACAAAAATATACTTCAAATTATTCGGAATTAATAAGTTATTTTAATAACTCGAATTTAGAATTGAACGTAATAAATGATGTTATTTTATTTAAACAGTAAACATGTATTATCTTTTAGAAATATTTTCCAAAAGCTTAATGAATTTGAAGCTTAGCATGAAACTGTTGTGATATACTGACAGAGAAATCAATAGGACACGAAAGCTTTAAATATTTGAATTTTTAAAATCATTCTAATACGTGAAATAGTATAATGAATTTTATGAGATCAATTATGAACCATTAATTAGCTATTGAAACTATTAATTTACGATGCATTCTTCTTAAAAGCGGCCGTGGAAGCCTAGTGATCATGGTTTCGGATACGTGGCAGGCGGATTTCGTTCAGTCGCGGGTTCGATTCTTGGCCTCTAAAGACCCGCCATGTAGCCGGGGTTGATGCAGGTTAAATCTGTCGGAGCCCAAACTCCTCTCGTTGGCGTGGTGTGGAAGTTAGGAGAGGGGATGCCAGCTCAGGTGACGTCATCGTCACTTGAACGAGGTTCAAAATTATGAGATCCGTCGCCAATAGCCATAGTTTTGCTTCTGCGAAGTTAATAAAAAATAATCTAAAAACTAAAAAACTTCTTAAAAGCACGATATAAAATATGTTTAAAAAACATAGATCTAGTATACAGAATATGTAAAGCATGTTGTTACAAATATCGTCTTGTAGAAGTACAGTGAAAAACGCTCAACAAGGAGGATAATGGAAAATGACACTTTATTCAAAAATATTCAAAACATGAAGAAAAAAAAAGCACAGGTAACAAGACTTCAACAACAGATAATCTTCACAATCAGGAAAAAACATCGCTTGTACAGATTAGCAACACAATAAGAACAAAAGGCAGCTCTTGCACAGATCAGCTACACAAACAGATACAAAACATCAAGTAATAACAATAATATATATATATCGCTTTCAATAACTTTTAGCTCCCCATCTTATTAGTTCACACCGCAGCCAAGTCTCCAAAAGAATAATTTGAGTTTGAAAGGCAGACCCCTTCATCTCAGAATATGTTAATAGAAAGCTGCATGACCAGGTGGGATTCCGGATCTAATCCGGAACCTAAAATTCCAGATCTTCTCTCCTAATAAAAATATCGAGGAAATTCAAGCATTTTCTAGAACCTTCAATTTGTTGCCAAAGTTGCCAAGTTTGTCCCCAAATCACCAAAATTGGTCCTCAAGTATCTCCTCAAAGTCAGGAGCCATTGCTTAACTCTTTTTTTTTTTTTCATCGGTATTAAATGAAACCTTGTAAATGTCTTTTTTCATTTATAAGAGTAATGCTGCATGGAAGCTTTATAAAAGAGATCAATCCTGTTATTATTAATAGTATTATTATTCAAACTCGCGAAGACGTATTCCTTCAATCAAAAGGACAACGCATTTCTATAATCTCTATTAATTTTCGTAAAACTTTCCAAAAAATGTTCTTCAAAAAAATTAGTTTTGATAAATTTCAAATTTATTCGTGTATTTCACATATAATACTGAGAATGCTTTTAAATTTAAAACGGAAGATCATTTCTTTCAGTTACAGCAGCTTAGAAATGGCCACTGTAAGGCCATAAAAATGTATCCCTTTTCTAACATTTATTGTAGCCATATTCAACCTTTCAAGCTATCAAATGTTACTAAACGTCTATATTTTACTATCGCTGACTGTCAGGAAAAATAATGCGTCCAGTACAAAAATCATAAGGCAGCCTCTGGTATTTATGCTCGAAGCGAGATGAAAGATTTAATGTTTTTAACACTGTATCTCTCAACTTAGATTTGTATTAGAAGTATAATTTATCCTTAAAAGGGATTACAGAAGATTATGTCTGGTCTGGAAGATGGCTTTTGTAATCTTATTTACTGTATGTAATCTTCTCTTGATAAGGTATTAGATGCTGTCGCCGATTTAGAAAATACTTCCGGCATAAATTGCGTAAAACAAGGAATCCGTAACAAACATAACAGTACATAGCACAGAGGGACGAAAGAGGTGATTTACTGAACATAGATTTTTTAGCCAGTTTTTTCACTATTAAAATTTTAATGATGACAATATTCTATGTGGTTTTTTTTTCGTGCTGAATCGAATGGTAACGATGGAGTTAAGCGAAAATGGCTAAAACTCTTAGAATATATCTATTTGGTTTTACGTTTCATATGAAATAATCTCCATGTACTTAACACATAACTAAATAGATGCCTAAAACCTCATACTTGGTATATCGATAAAAATACGAATAATCACTTAGAAGCACTCAGATATGTTTCGGTCATTTTTCGTTCGGGTTTTTTTTAACTAGGCCGGGCGAAATTTGTCTATAATTGAATTTTTTTTTTTAGATTTAAATATGCGTATTTATACTAATATTTAAAATAACTAGTTGACTCACTCACTCAATAGAACCCACATATACCGCTTGACATTAATAACTAAATTTTATTAAACTGGTTGATTTCAAGGGATAGAAATGAGTTAAGAAGAGACTTTTCAAATCTATAACTTCACCAAAAATATATTAAACTAAATTAAACAATGATGTCACAACTTTAATTACACTTTCAGAAATTAAAATATATGTTGTAACTTAAGGTGGATTAAATAGTAAGTACAGGCAGTAAAAGACTAATTTCGTTAAGATATAAAAATATTTAAATATAAACTATAAAATTTTCTGTATTTGAATACAAACTGTAATATTTAGAATACAGTATTAACAATTGTTCTAAAAGTAATTTAAATAATTAAATTATATTCACAAAATAGCACAATTATAATAATAGTAAACAATTAAAATCGCTAAGTAAGGGATTTTTTAGTAGACTTGCATCACAGGGTTCATTTCTTCTACAAACTCAAGGTTTTCAACACAGTCCTTTAAATAATCTTGTTGTTTTAACTCTTAACATTTGCCCACGACATCAAAACCTATCGTAGGGGCATCTTCTTCAGCAATACATTCAACAACAAGAAGCAACTATTCAGTTTCTGAGAACAACTTCTTGATCATTTGCTATGAACAGTGTAGTCTCATTTTTGAAATCCTGGGATTAAAACTGACTGAGATACTATATTATGATATTCTCATTAATAGAATTTAGAAATATTTTTCTGGCTCTGGACTCACTGCAATGGAGGAACACTTTTCAAGAGTTTCTTGAGCCTCTTCTGTGAATTTCCAATTGGAAGAATAAATATATTTTCCCACCGTGGATCAACACTTTATGCACAGTTGGTGGCATGTGAAATCACCTGTAGAGCTTGACCATAATCTCAGCTTTTTTTCGGGCAAATGTTCTGAATTTTCTCGGACACACCAGAAGTAATTGCTTACAATAAAAGTACAAATCTTCTCTTAACCTCTTCATTAAGCCCAGCGAATTTTCTGCAGCCGCGGGATTGTCGAAAAACATTCATGCAACATTGTTATCGTCTTAGGTGCCAGTACACCCAATCAGTATGAAGTTCCAGCTCATCTTTAAATAGTTTTTATACTTTCATCATTTTTTTGTGGTTGGTTCTTGTACAAATCTGTTTTTTCTGACCACATTTTGAAATCCAGCTGATAAGAAATGTGCAATAAGCATTCGAAAAAATCTTATTTCAGTGAGGAAAAGAGAAATGCCAAACGTGTAATGCTCTGCTTTAGGAATTATGATAATTCGTTAATTAAATTTAAACCATTCGTCATTGTTTGTTATTACACCACAAATACAGCAACGTGTGGAAAACTTATGTTAGTCACAACATTTATGGTTTTGCCATCGTCATGTAAAGTTCGTGTTCCATCTTTATTTCATCCGTGTAGGGATTAGCAATGCAATATTTTATTCCATTTGTTCATTTTCCTGTTAGATTCCTTTAGGAGTTTATTTGCAGTGCACAAGTCCGTCTCACAAGTCAACAAAAGTGTATCGTCTAGGTTTTTAGAGTTTCCAAAATAATTATGAGCCGCCTGTGTCAATTAATATGATCGGAACAATTGTAGTCTAGTGCAATGCTAAGTCATTCGTATTTGTGCCATTGTTCGATAAAAGAGGTTTATTGTACAGACTTTGGCTAGATGACCCAACTCTTCCAATTTTAAATGAGCTTCATGCTTTTCTCTTTCTTACCTCTCATTAATGGGGACTATGGACAAAACTTTCGACTCGGTATGGTTCTGGAAAGCTCGAAGAGAGATCTTTGCTGCCAACTAACACAACTAATGTTTTTCTGAATAACTTTTATTCTTGGATTTGCCGAGTTCATAATAAGATTAAAAAAATTTCAATTCTGCATTCAAAGAGGAATTTCTTAATACAAAATACTATGATTTGGACAGATTTATTAAAGGTATTTAAATTAAGTACATCCTCACTTTAGAAAGAAATCACGTCTAAATTTTTATCGACATCTCACATGTTTCGATATCTCCAAATCTTGTGATTTGTTCAGCACTTTGTTAACGATTTTGGACTTGACATTTTGATCTTTTTGCCTCAAATTCATTTTCACATCAAAAAGCAGTTCTTCTCTTGAATACCTTGCTCTCAACCTTACAAATTTGGTGCATTTCCGAAAGTTCACCATAAAGGTTGAGCGTAACATAGATTTCTTCAGGAGACAGAAGAAATCTCTCAGGATAATCAAAACCTTCATTAAGCTAGTCTTCATTTTTAAAAAGAAAGAATTATTCATTGCAATTGGCATTCACCGAACTTTTTTTAAATGGGCAGAAAATGATTTTTAAGTTTATTTTCAAGAAGTAAAACTTTACTCTGAGATAAATTCAAAGCAGATGTATCGAGAAAATTATCCTCTTTTATAGAATTAGATAATTTTAGGGATCACTAGGATGTATTAATAATTTAAATAAGTCATAGTTTCATTTAAGCATTGTTATTGTTGCTTTTATCGTAAATTATTTTTGAAAACACTGAGGCGGAATGAGAAATGATAGAAACATTACTTTTAGTTCAACTTTGATGCGGGAAGCCAGTTGTTCAAACACGACAAGGATACATCGGTTATTCGATTTAACGATTGTTGAGTTTCGAATGTTTCCATTTAATCTTCACTCCAATATCGTTTATTTCGTCTTCTACAAAAAAAAAAAAAAAAAAAAAAAAAAAATCGCAATACAACAAATTGATTAGGTTAACATCTCCTGAAGCGTTCAATTCTAAACTGTATTTGAAAAAAAAAATTGCATGTAAATACATCGCATTGCTGAAATTTTTATGAAACACATGATCTTCAAAATGTGCAAAAAAAATTCCAAAAGTTAATGTCGACTTTTACAATAAAATGAATAAAGTCAAATGATAAAATATTGCAGTAAATGGTAAATTATTTAGAGTACTTTTAATGCTCTTTTCGTATATTAAAAATAAACAAGACAATAAAAATATTATAGTCATTGATGATATTTTTATCAGATATGAAAATTAAAGCAAAAGTTAAGTAATTGAATTAAATATATCTTAAAGAAAATATAATTACTGTTCCAACAAAAAGTAAAATAAATCTATACTGCATGGTTTTACGTAACAAATATATACCTTCCGATACTACCCTCCTTACATATAATTTACTTGGAATTTGGAATGTAGTAAGAGAGAGAAAAGAAAATAGAGAGAGAGCGGGATATAATTTTTTCTCATTTCTCTTCCCTAAATACCTAAAGTGAGCATCGGTGAAGTCCGTTTGGTGGAACAACATGGAAATTTTTAATAATTCCCCTCCCCAAAAAAATTATGAAAAATTTGTGACGGCGAACCATTCCTAGTCGCCTCTTGTGCCAAAGCTAAACTCAATGTACTAATACTAAAAGTCAATAAGTCAATCAAAGAGACATTAGACGGGTCGTACACACTGTATTTATTAGACAAATTAATATTATAACAACAAATATATCCGGCTCCCCCCAAATAGTGCCCTAAATATATTAACTTGATCTGCCAATAACAAACTAACAGAGTCTTACCACTAGTGTAAAGTTGAGGCTGTCTTGACTTCTAACTTTCACTATGCAGCCGATAACTTGAAACAATTCTCGGCTCCGTCTTTGACTGTGGAATAATTGCCAAACGCTAGAACTCCTCAACCTCTTTCGTGTGTCTCAAGTTTAATTTATATAATTCCTATTTCCCTCGTTTCACTTTATTTCTATTTGCTTGTAATTTAAATATTCACGTTTCATTTTTGGTTGGGCAAAGGTTGTTTAAAAAAAGCAATCAATCTTAACTAAAAGTCCCCAAGGTTAGTGAAGAGAAAACCGCGAATAACCCAAAGTCACAAATTCCCCAGAAGTTACTATACTGAAGGTTTAGAATTTCTTACAACATCACTTATTTTAATTATATTTTTCTAAGTTCAAATAGACCATATTAGTCACAATAAAAGATACAACAACATAATGAAAAGAACGAATCACCAAGTAATAATAAAATTTGGAAGATTATTTTATGAAAATTCAATTCTCATATGCTCTCGAGTTCAGGTACATTTACCCCAATCCCTGGGAGCAGTGTTATTACATTATCTTTTCCCCTCATTTTCTTATATCCAAAAGTATTTAAGACGATGGATGGTATGAGCTCATTGAGTTGAAAAAAAATGAAATTTTCGTCCACGTTCAAAAAAGGCTCGTTTCGTCCCACTGTGTATCACAGACATTTCTCATCACCCCAATGTTTTCGCTTGATGTACATTGTACTTAGAGACGGTCAGTAATTTTGAGCCAAGGTCAAGTGACAAGAACAGTGCTTTAGTTGGCACACCACCCTCCAAATTCTCCCTTCCATTTCTAAGTAGGATTTGAGCCTCAACAGATTTCATTTGAATCCGCCCCGTTCGAGTCTTGATGCCACTAAAGACCTACATGATAGGTTTTTAGTGGCATCAAGACTCGAACTCAAGACTCGATAGAAACTAAAAGGTATTTGATAACCGAGTGATCGACCAATTTCCTGATTGCCATAACATTTCACGTTCAATTCTCACTCTTTCTAATAATCGCCGTAGAAACAATAGGTCTGTTGCATGTTAATTTCACTTGAGCTTAACAAACCTCTCACAGATGTAATGCGGAAAAAAGAAATATAGTATACCATCCCAATTTAATATTATAGATTAAAGTAATGGTATCAGAATGGCTTAAAAGTATCAAAATTTTCTTTATCCACATTTTTCTAAAACACTTCCGGCACGTGTGGCAGCTGAGTAGTTTCCACGAATCTAAGGTAGGCTTTGTTTCTTTCGAGTCGTAGACACCAGTTAGTTGGTTATTGGACACTGTGTGTATTTACCATAGAACGTGTAAGCTTATATAGTTATTTATTATCGGGGATTCTATTCTATTATTGTTCGAATTCTATATGTTTGCTATAATAAAAATTATCCATATTTTATCCTTTCTCCAGTGATACAGCTATCCGAGAAGGAGAGAAGTCAAATCATGACACCTGAATATTCTAAACTGTTTCACTTATTCATTTCAGAGTAAAAATATTTATAGTAAAATACTTACAGATAATATCTATTTAAATCAGATTTGGGGGGGATTGTTGACATGGGATGATAGAAGTCCTTTCCTTTAATCTGTCTATTTGACATTATCTGCTTTAAAACTAATTTAGTTTCCCGACAACCAAAAATCGTTCTGGATCCATAATATGTCGCCAAAGCACATCCGTTTGGCTCATGGAAGAAAGGGGAATATGACAGATTCTGATCGTCCAAAGACATTGAACACCAAAAGAGAGAAGGCTGACTTCGCTCCGAATTCGCCTATTAGCTTTGTCTGGGCCCATCGGAAAGACCATCACTCTTAGGGTGACCTTTCCGAGAGATGAACTCCTGAAGTATTTAGCCTATTCTTCCCAATGTCACTCAATAGCCACGTTGGGGCAACAAGTAGAACAGGAAGGAGAACTTTTCTTTCTTTTCTTTTTACCGCCTTAATTTTTCAGAGAATTTTTCAAGAATTAAGTATAACATTGACCTTCCTTGACATTCTCCTACGCAATATGACTGGTCTTGTGGCAAGTGGCCGGGGAGAACCATCATTTTTTAAGGTGACAGAACCCAGAAGAATGCAATATAAAGATTTCTAAGCTATCACTAGAGATGCCTCATATCTGACCAGGGGTATAAGATCTTCCCCGTTTTTAGAAATTATAACTCTGAAAAGACCTTTTCTTTAAGCGTTTTTTTTCTGTCTGGGGATTTCTAGAGAGCACTTGATCAAGCGTCCCCTTCTGGTCTTTGACTTATTGAGTGTTCGTGGGCTCATGCATCTGATTTAATCTGTTGGCTAAATCAAATAGAATTAGTAACAACAATGACAATATTTATTTTATTCATTTTAAATTCAGGCAATCCGAAAACAGATTGGCCTGTGGTAGCCTAATGGTTGGGACTCGTAGCCAGTGGTTTTCGTTGAGTCGCGGGTTCGATACTTGATGCCACTAAAGACCCGTTGTGTGGTCGGGTCTGATGCACGTTAAATATGTCGGGGCCCAAAGTCCTCCCATTGGCATGGTGAGGAAGTTAGGAGAAGAGGGTGACAGCTCAGGTGTGGTCCTCGTCACTTGACCGAGACTCAAAATTACGAGGTCCGTCACCAATAGCCCTCGTGTTGCTTCCAGTGCTACTTTAATAAAACCAAAAAAAAAAAAAAAAAAAACCATGTCCTTTTCGTTTTGAAAAAATCATCAATTTCACTTTCGTGATGAATAAAATTATATGATTTAAAAATCTATAATGTGCAATAAATATGAAATAAACGCTATTTTAATAGTTATGCATTTTCGCGAGCTTGTGGTCGTAAGACCCAAATGATTATAGTCAAGATCTCACAGTTGTTGTTTTTGCCATCGATTCGTTGGCCACAAAAGATCCATTCGAGGCATGTTGAGGTATATTAACTGTATACTATAAATCTTCACATTGGCTTGGTGTGAAGATTTGTTTGTCTTCGACGTTCACATTAATTTCTTATAAATCAAATCAATTTAATATCCTTTATTTACTGTGTATAGTTGTATAATTTATTTACTTATAATAGCTGCAGTAATACTATTTAAAATATCAATACTTTTTTCAAATATATATATATATATATATATATCCTTTTGTTGCTTTATATCCTTTAAAATCAAGCAAACAATAAAAAAGTTTTAAACTAATAAAGGTGATGTAGAGCATTTTTAATTTCAAACGAGAAAAGAATGAAAGCAGTTTTGAAAATAAGGAAACAAATATATGTAAGAGATCAATGAGACGTTACCCCATGTTTAGAACCGTCTCAAAGGATTTACATTTATATCGGGTTTTTTTTAAATGGTTCCTGTGTATAATACGAAATACAATAATTTTTAATTAAATAATTTGATTAAAAGGAGTTTAAAGCCGATAATAGTTTAATGTAATATGAAGGTGGCTTTAAAAGTAACCCTGTTTTAAATGAGAAACGGATTAACTAACTGCAGTATTGTCCATAGACTTTTTTTCTTTTTCTCAGAAGACCATGAGTATAATGCACTTCGAGTCGTAAAAAAATTGCTGCCATAATTTTTTCTATCCATGGGACTTATCTTCTACTTTGGAGCAAATTAACAGAATGCAATCCGTTGTTTTAATTGTTGCTTGATTTTTTGTGTATAATAATGAATCCGTATCTAGTCGGTGACTACAACTCGATGAGGCTGTAAATTACTTTTGAGTTGGCAGCAAATGGCTGCCGAATTGAAGCTAACCCATGAATCAGGGTCAAATTATTATTTTTTTTGCCGTTAAACAGATGGCAGCACCTACGGTTACACCTACTTTCCTATGTATCACCATCTGTCGATAAAAAATGTAGTTTTCAAAATATAACTTCGTTTTAACGCCGTTATTTCTAATCTAAATAGTAGCATATGATTTATGAAAGGAAAAAATTAATTTTCGAGTTGAATTACACACTTATTTGATAAAAAATTATTTTTATTATGTGGCACTCTTACGAGTATCATATCGTCACCTTGCGGATTTATTGTCTCTATAGTTTTGTTTTTATGTTATGATTCCATTTACAACCTTCAAGTGCAAAAAAAGGAAACTCTTATATTCTTCGAGTAAATTGAAGTCATAACCGGCGATGTTCAGTCGAACCACGAATTCGATTCCTGATGACCATGAAATCTCTCAGACAGATATGATGTAGATATGGAAAGTGGATGACAACTGTACTGTTGACCTCGTCATCAGATCCTGATTTAAAATCACAAGACTTATTTGATTGTGTTTTGCAGACCTTTCATTGATTGGTTTCAATGGATATAGAGTAACAAAGGTTATAATCTCCTAGAATACATTGTGAGGGCAAAAAGAGGTTGTCGAGAAAAAGATCGATAAACAAACATCACTAGCTCTTTGGAGCTAGATAAAGTACATCTGAAATCGAGAAGTTAGAAAAAATGTGGGCCCAACCGCCGCCCCCCAATTGGATGACAAGAATAAGGGTCAAAAACAGAGAAACATTCCTAGGGTATTCCGGGTATATCTCCCATGTTTATCAAAGATTGAATGCCCTATGAGAAAAAAAAAAGATCACTATCGCATCTCAGGTCACGAGGCCCGAACTTACTTGAAGAAGGTAAGACCCTGAATTACGATATCAAATAATTTTCTTTTCATCAAATCAAATATAAGTTTGTTTTTATGAGCAGATTTCGGAAATTGAAAAATAAACATTCCTATTGTTTTCACATTGCTAAATCTTAGATATGTCATATTTGAATAATCAAAAAAAATTATATATATATATATATATATATATATATATATATATATATATAATGTATGAAAATACAGGGTGAGGGATTATAATTAAAGCTGCAATTTCAAAAGGCTGTGAAAAAGAATTACGGGCCAGAATGATTTGATATTTTACCTCAGTATATGTGAAGCAATAGCAATTTGTTTTGCGAAAGAAATAAAATATTCAAATACTATTCATAAGAAGCTATTTAAAAGACAAAACATGTTTTAGTGGAACTCTTTGGTCCAAGCCCAAATACCACGAGAAGGTGATGCCACATTGGATCGGTTTATAACTGTCCCTAAGCCAAAAACCATAGAAATTGCAAAAAGGGAGGAAACCATCAAGAAAAGGAAGTCGTTTATAAGTTGTTAGGAAAGGAAATAAAGACCAACTGCACCCATGAAAAGGCGAACATAGGGCTCCAAGACCTCATCCCTACACCTCTCAGCAATCACAGAGCCCCTTTCAATGACATGGAGATGTGTGCTGCCATCCAACATGATGCCTGCCCAGACCATTAAGCCTTCGCCTCCATAATGGTCGGTTTATCGGACATTGGAGGGCAGGTAGAGGAGGCCTGGTTCTCTCCATATAAAAGTCACTTGTTAGGCTGAACCAGGGCTCATCAGTGAAGTGATCGGTCACCTATTGAGTCATGCTGTAATCTCTATAATCGCTGCACCATTTTAAGCGGACTCTCCTGTTCGTAGAACTGAGAGGGCCGTAAACAACAGGCCTTCTTGCAAACAGCCCTCTCATGAAGTCTTCTGAAAACAGTCACCCTTGAAAGTCGGGTTCCTGTGGCTGCATACAACTCATTAGAGACCTGGAAAGCTGTAGCATCTCTGTTACGCCTCGTTATAATGGACAAATGGCGATCTTCTCCGGCCGTCGTGGCTCTTGGACGACCTCGCCCAGGCTATATCGGCAGATACGGTATTCTTAAATTATTTCCATAAGTTGGAGGTGACGTTGGGAGTTAAATGAAATTCTCTGCGAATCTGGAATTGAAATTGGCCTGCTTCAAGCCTACCCACAATCGGCCACCGCTTTCCATTATTTAAACGTTGGTGATTACTCAGTTTTACTGTTTGAATTTTAATTTAAGCGATTATTGTACAGAACCACCCAGAAATTAGGCGAAATGTGCTAACGCATGAAATGCGGATTTTGCACGTGCACTTATAAAACCTGTTTTTGGACCAGTTCCGCCCTCCTAAACGTATACGCTTGCGTATTCAACTTACAAGATTTGCATTTTTATTTCGAAGCAATATTTTTACGTTTCGCTCTATTCTTTTCCTGAAATTTGACAAAATATTCAGATTCTCTTAATTTTGAACACCAGTGTACTTTCAAAATCAGCCAATTTCTGAAAAATCAAAGAAATAATTTGTCTCTTTCAAATATCTTTAAGCTACCCTTCGTTCTTATTCCTTTATAATAAAATATATCTATTATTGTGAGTACAGAGTAAAATTCTGTAAGAATTAATAACACAAGATTAATAGAATTGATGAAAATTAAACATTTTTTATGAAGATAATCTTAATTGGTGGATGGATTAAAATTAAGTTGCATAAGAAAATAACTTTTGGAAAAAATACTACTTTAACATTATCTCTTCTTAACTAACATTTATAACCTCTAATAGAGACAATGTTTTTTAAATAAAGTTTTTCATTTAATAGTATTAAAAATAATTCAAAGACTTTGGATTCACATTCTTTCACATGACGATTTAACTTTCAAAAGAATTATTGTGTGAAAAAATTAACTAATTTTATTCAGTTTCAAAACTAATCTTACATTTTTCAATTTTTATTTACTTTAAATTAGTTGTGTCACATTTAATTAATAGATTAGAGAAAAATAATTTTCCTACTGCTTTAAGGTGGATAAAAGAAAAGTGTCAGTATTGCTTTTATATTGGGATTATATATTATACTTTAAATCGGAAAACAATTACGTTTTTTCTTGTTATATAATAAAATGATTGAATGATCGTTTTTTAACGTCTAAGTTAGTAGCAATACGATGGATATTGGGGATGGATCTGGTAATTTTGAGCCTCGGTCAAGAAATGAGGATGACATTTGAGTTGGCACCGTCTTCTCCAAACCTCCGTGTCACTTAGAACCTTGACAGATTTAATGTGCATCAGTCTTGCTATACGGTGGGTCTTTAAAGGCAAAAGGGCTCGAACCCCCGCGAGTTCGTGACCATGACAACTAGGCTACCACGACCATAAATTATTACCTAAGGCTAATAAATTGGTTTGGGGGACATCATACTTTAAGCTACACAAGGGTTGAAGGAGAGGAACCTTACACATTTTAATTATGTCAAGTGCTGAGGAAGAAATCCTAGAATAACGTACTTCCTCCCTTTTCTAATTTCATCACCACGTCAATTTAAGACCTTGAGTTCCGATTTTGTAACGTTTAAGCTTAGCGTCTTCATAAGATCCTGGCTGTTAGAGAAACGGAATGGGGTTTAGTGCAGAAAAATAGCCCCTAAGACTTGTTGGAGCTCAAAGTCTTGACGTGGTGAAGAAGTTAAAAGAAGAATGTACGAGGATAGTTCAAAATCTACAAGTGTGAGGAAAAGGAAAAGGAAAGGGGGTAATTCACTGTAGTAATATCAATTTATCATTTTCCTTTCTTAAGAAGTTCATGATTTTGACACTCTTCGAAAGCAATAATTTCGTTACCTTAGTTTTTTCAGACGATCAGATCGTCTTCATCCGAGGGTCATTTTGTAAGACTATTGGCATTTCGAGAAATGGTGCTCGTAGCATCGAATATAGTTTTTTTTAGTAAGCATCAAGACTCACTAGATAGTTGTCTAAGTCTCAGTTACTCGTATTCGTGATCATGACACGTCTTTCGTACTTCAAAAATTCTTGGTCATAACTTTTCATGGATGATGGGACCATCTTCGTCTTTTTTGGAAAAGATTCAATGGAAGTAACTCATTGTTGGGATAATTTATTGGTTTCTGGTAATGCTATAAATCCAGGTGTCATCGACGGTGACAATACGAAGAAAATGATTGACGACAACTCATACGGTAGAAATCATATCTTGATTTAGTAACAATGATTGCAAAACAAAACTATCCAATGGATCAGTATCAAATTTGGTTTGGTGCCATTTACTAGATGGGGGCACCCAATGGTAACACCTACTTTCAATAGCGAAGTTATCTAACTTCAAACACACATACACGGGTACTTTTTGGATAACTCTCGTGGTAGCTGGGTTCAGAATGGGATGATGCTTGAAAGTTTTCGTGTCAGCCGCCATTACCCATCATGCTGCATGTAGAGCAACGCTAATTCAAACAAATCCACAAAGAGCCTCATTATACCTCAGAATGAAGCATTAATGTTAATTAATCTACAGCATGTGAGTAAAAGCTTACGTTTACGGTGAAAGAGTCAATTCTGGTTATGGTGTGTCAAAACAATGTGTATCTGTGATCTAGAGACATTAGAAAGAATAGGAAAAAGATAATTAAATTGGTTGACAAGAAGAAAGATTGAAAATAGAAAAAGATCGAATGGGTATCCCGAGGGAGCTTCACCCGTGTTTCAAAACCCACGGAAATAAAAAAAAAGTTTCAAAGTCACGATACATGAAAAAACCAAAGAAGGTAGAACTCTTAGAAATTACTTCATTCCAAATAAAGTCAATTTGTAACTCAATAATATATTCAATGTAGGACTGTAGAGTAACTTTTAAAGCAAATGAATTTGAGATATTTCCAAAATAAATATTATATATGAGTGAATGAGTGAGAGAAATTTTTCAAATTATTCTACTATTATATTAAAAATTACCAGGATAAACAATGCAAAGTAATAATATTTATTTGATGCTTTCATGTTCCTTTATTTTTTTCATAATACGAAGCTTTCTTTTAAAAGAAATAATTGATATATATTTAAATGTAAAGGACCCCAAAACAAAATAATTCCATCCAACATTTACATAAATAAAATTACATTGCATCAAGAAAACACAAACCCAAATAGTATCCATCATTTTCTCGAAGCATTCCAATCTAAAACTCTCTGTAATAAATCCGAAGAGCGGAGCATCTTCAATTTTTTTTTCTTTACGATTTTACCATTAGCTATACTGAAAACTTTTTAATTTTATTTATTATTTTTTTAAAGTGAAAGAAAGAAAGGAAGGAAGGATAAAAAAAGAATTGAACCTTGTGAATTCTAGCTTTAAAAAGCGGAGAGATTTATATAAACACACATATTTTCTTCAAACTCCAATCGTTTAAAGAATTAAACCAGAATTGTGCTCGGATATTAAAGTGGCTGAAGTTGCCCTCCACTGGACCGTAATAATAAATCATACTTATCATTACACCGGAAGGAATTTTTAGTTTAAATCTATAAAAGGTGGAGGGAGGGAGTTAATAAAAGGATATTTGAATTTCTTTCCGAAATGTGAATTTGAACAGACTTGAGTACACACACACCACCACCACCACCACCACCACACATAAAATACAAATCGTTTTCCTGAACGATGTATTCTGTGGATCATTTATTAAGACGCAGTGAGAAAGAATTCAGTATTTTAAATCACTTTGAATTTGCGGTAAATATGTTGGGGAATACGGTACAAAGCTGTTTTAATCGTATTCTTTTTTACCTTTCGTTTTCAGATTTAAACGTAAGGTTTTATTATTCCTTTCAATTGTTTTCGATAGCTGGCATTTCAGAGAAAAACAAAATAAAGGAATCTTTATCCTATTTCTTGATCAACCACCTTTTGTCTCGGTAGACAAACGATGTAAGTCAAAAAGTCTTTTCAAAGAGTATTTAAGTTACATCAAGCTATACCATGAGAATTTAGACTCAGACACGAAAACTGTAATTGAGATAACGTTAACTATTACAAGAATTGCATTTACTTTACGTTACTTGAAAGAACAAAGGACTGAAATACAAAGGATTTGAATTGTAATGAAATGAGGAGGTAATTTCTACCAGACTTCTATTATTTTTTAATCGGTTTAAAAATATCCCATTGAGAAAAGAACTTTCATTTATTCAGAATATTACATTTTATAATACAGAAAAGTTCATACAAAAATTTAACCATGTACACTTTTCTAGAGATAAAGTCAGAGTTTAAATTTGTAAAAGCGTTGAATCATTTATCTTGAATAACGTTTAATTTTTTGAAATCCTACCAAATATTACGAAAAAAAAGCCGAAGGCTAAGAGTTATCCTCCTTTGATTTAATTTTAATGTTTTGAGCCAATCGTGAGTTTTCTTAGAAACTGTGATATTGGGCTCTATCAAAAGTTTCCTTTCAACTAACTCTTTGGATTTTTTCCTGATTGTGTTTGAATTCAGAATTCCTTCAAATAAATGAAACGTGACACATGTAGAATAGATCAAAGTATGAATTATAGTGTATATGTGGGATAAATTACAAGCAGTGAAGTTTGAAAATTGGTTATGGTTGGTTCTTGGTAGTCTAGTGTTAGGAGAATTGTGAAAGTGAAACACCCCGGTAATAGATTTAAATTGAATAAAGAGCCTTAGCGGAGAAATAAGGAAGTAGCAAGGAATGATTAGTAACTCGTACTCTCAAGCTTTAGATGAAATAAGTTCATCTTAGACCTGGAACCTGAAAGGCTGGTAAGGAACAAGTTAAATTTATTATTTAAATGTTAGATCAAACGCTCATAGAAACTAATAATTCGCATAAAATACAATAAGAATAAAAAAATAAATATTTGTAAGCCGTAATAAGAAAATGAATCATCCGAATTTCCCATTATTTAACTGTGTAATTTTGCGATTCTCTAATACTGCTCAACGATAACAACAGAAGGTTTGGTTTGGTTTTATTAACGTATCACTTGAAACAACACGAAAGTGTTAGCTGAAAAAAACGCGTAGACGCCGAGCCATATTGTAACAAAGTTGTAGATGCGACAAAAAAATATTTCTTTGTAATATGATTATGTAATATGGGTGGGCTATCTGTTGTTTTCTTAAAAAGTACTTTTCAATATTTTTTTTTCATTTAACATCCATCATAAACTAACCAATCAATCACGCAATCAATTAAATCACAAAGGACGAAAAGTTATGAAATTTTATTCATATTAATCCCAAATTAGTCAAATTTGTTGATTCATCTCGACACTTTGTGATAGGCATGATCTCAAAAAGAAAAAAAAAAGGTAACCGATCAATAAAATGAATTTTCCAATACCGCTAATAAATTAAATGATATCACATAACGAAAGTAAAACAGATTATAAAAGAAGTCGCACGAAGTTACTAAAGATCTGACAGGAGAAGATAATATATTGGAATGAAGGGAATATCTATTGAAATATTTTCAGAAAAAAGTGAGTTTAATTTTTTTTATCTTATTAAGGATTTACAAAATTAAATTGGTGGATATTTTGACGAGCGTGCTTTCAAATGTAAATAAGTAAACAGTTTTCTATGCTTTTAAGGATTAAAAGAAATATAATCATCTGTGTGGTTACTAGAAAAAGGTTTTAAATATAAAAATTATAATAACTGATTATTTCTTTAAACAGAATAATTCTGAATTTTCCTGCTACAAAGTGATATTCTAGCACAGAGCATCTAATTGTTCATTATCAATACAGATAAGAGTTGTAATCAAAGTGATATATGGATTCTAATATGATATTTTATATAATTATGGTGAAACACAATTGTTAACTTCTCCCAATTTAAACTTACTTATCACTTTCTTTCTTTCTTTCTTTAAAAATTTTAAATAATAAAAATATACGTTTGTGATATTTTACAAACGTATAAGTATAGTGGTGATTACTGAATAGAGTGAAAAAGTTGGTGATTCGCTGAATAGAATAAAAAAATAATAATTACCAAATAATATGAATTACGTTTCATTGTAATTACCAAACTCTTAAAAGAGAGAAATAAATATGAAGATTTGATCGTATAGAAATCACAAATAAGATATTCAGTTAAATATTGTTGGTTCTCAGACTTTTTCTAACTCTGTCCACTTCATTATCTTTCTTGAAGACAGTCGTCTCTTGGCCGTTATCAACCTTTCATAATATACCCACTTAAAGGTTTCTCTTTAGCAGTTAACCTTCAGTGATAGAGAATATCATTCATCTTCATTCTTTCTTAGGAATCTTCTGTTTCTTCTTAATTACCCACAGTCTCCTTACAAAGGCCACAGAAGATGTTCGTCAATGTGTCAACAAATCTTATTTTATCCATTCTCTTTAACTATCAAACCGGATTTTAAAAGATCTACGTAGTTCATTTATATATATATAATGCAAATTTCAAAATTTTTTGAGTAAACTCTTTTATATATTTTATATTCTCTTTATATATTTTTTTATATAAATATGTTTAATTTTTATATATCATGCTTTTATATGTTATGTTTATACCTTCCAGGTATTTAATTTTACTTAAATGATTTCCGTGTTTTTTATATGTAATTAATTTTTGGTTTTTACTTGTTTAGTATAAATCAATTGTAGAGTGTAGCAGTGAAAACATTAAATTATTTTATATTTCCATTTTTTTTTCGCTTTCTCCATAGTTTACATTAGCTTTATTTACTTTATTTGTACGTCCTGAAACTTAAGATTCCAATTTTTAGAAGATTTATAATATTATTTCTTAGCATTTAATTCAGTTTTTATAATTAATTTTAATTTATTACATTATTGAATCTAACAACTTTTCTTTAATGCTTTGATTTCAATTTTACTCAAATATTCTCACAGCTTTTAATTTCAGTTCCTCTTACTTAAAATTTTTACTAATTTTTTTTATTTATATATATATATATATATATATATATATATATATATATAATATAATTCTGATAATTAATTAGATTAAATTAAATAAGTTGACGTGAAATTCAAATTTAATTGTGGTTTATTCCACTTTAGCTGAGAGAAAGAAAATAACCATATGGCAGGAGATACAATTCTGTCATTTGATATACAGTACACCACCACAGAAGAGCCAGAAGAGAAAGAATTTTCTTTACTTTTATTTTTATAGAAGGAATTTCCTCCATTTACACGTAATAGGTGAAGAAATTCTGATTGATTTAAATGGCCTTCAAGGGCCTAGTAGGGGTTATCCCTACAAGTTTTCAATACAGAGATATACAAGATCAGCAGATTTTTATGAGCACGTGATCGCATAAATTAAAGTCTTATTTGGAATTGCATCAGAAAATAAGAAGGAACTCTTTACTTTTAAGTAAGATAATGGCAAAAATTAGGAAATTAAAATATTTTTCAGTGAAACTATTACATATTAAAGTTGAATCATTACACGCACGCGCACGCACACACACACACACAAACACACACACACAAACACACACACACACACACATATATATATGTATATAGTAAGAGGTAAAATAAACTATGTATAATAAAACAAAAAGATAAAGTTCATTTGTAAACTATTAAGTAAATAATGTGTTACGAATCTGCAAGGAAACTTCCCGATCATGTTACTTTTATAGGTGGAAAGAGAGATCAGAGAGATTTTGTTGGATTCTGGTACGAAGGATTAAAGCAGTGACTCACCACTTGGTGACACACTTGGTGACAATCTTAGCAAGCTAGGTAACAAATTGAACTTTCTAGTAAATGCTCCAATTTTTTCGATATATGTGTAAAGAGAAAAATTACGGATTCTTCTAGAATTCCCCTGTGACACCTTACCTGGTCATTAATTAACGCTAGCGGAAGTACTGAGATGAGTGATTTAGTTTTTGAAGTGTAAAATATATGGAGTTTGGAGTTTCTTAGAGATTTGTCTTCTGAGTTAGTATACAAGCTGGTGAGCTGAATGTTATTGAAGGGACTATTACTTTTGTTTATGCTAAATATATGTGTTACTAATCTGTATAATACTACTTTTCTTCCTGTTGTGCTCATTATCTGTATAATTACTATTTTTCCTATTATGCTGCTAATCTGCACAAGTTCTGTAACCTGTGCTTCTTCTTTTCCTAAATATTTGTGAACAAGGCATCATTCTACATTATCCTCCTCATTAGACGGTTTTAACTATACACGCACTAGATGAGTTTTGTAAAAATTTTGTTAATAAAAAGCTATTAATATTATAAGTGTAATAAATAAAACTAAAGAAACGTTTTTAAAAATTAAAACAGAAGATATTAAATGTAGAAGAAAAATACATATGCTTGAAAGGTTTTTAGAAAAACTGTATAAATGGAAATGAAATATATAAAAAAAAGTTGAGTTAAAAAAGTGAATGAATAGAAAAAAGAGAATAGAAAATGGTAATAATATATATATATATATATATATATATATATATATATATATATGTATATATATCCTCTTCTTCCGATCTTATAGTGTGTGTGTGTGCATTATTAGCATAAATTACATTTATATGCGTTATCACCTACAATGGGCGTTTTGTACGGTGCGGAGTGAAAGATGTGTCTGCTTACAAAACTTCCTTGTAGAACATCCTCAAAGGACTTAAATTTGATTTGTTAGAATTGATACATAAACTAGGCAAAAATGACTCTCAGACCCTGCAGTTAAAAACTTAAGAACTATTATAATTAGAAATTAATAATAGGACAAAGAATTTGTGAGAGTAATGCTAGAAAGATTGATCGAAGACAGGATTAAGAAGAAGGAAAGGGAAGAAAGGGATAAGCAAAATCAAGAAATGGGTCAGGAAAGAAGTTTTATATTGGAAAACGTAAGATAAACGCTTAGAAGAGAAAGATGTGAGCAGAACTCAGTCGCGTAACTCAGGCTTGCACGATAAGAAAGCACGTTATTATACATAAATAAGATATCAGTACCTCCAGCTCCATGAAACATGTAAACGTAAGGCTCAATAGCTTTATCTCTGTATCTTTTAGCAGTTACAGACACCATCTCAAAGGTATGGTGGTCTCTTCGGACCTCGGATGTTTACCCTCACCATGACTCTCCTTGACAGAAACCTATGTCTTTTCGTGATGTTTCCCGGGTGAAAAAGTGTTCCACGTTCTTGCCATATCGTTATACAAGGAAAATCAGTGTTCAGACTAAAGCGAGTTTCTTCTCTGAGCATGACGTTGGCCTAATATATCACAAACTCCGGTACTCATTTTCCAGTTTAAACGAGCGCGTTTATAAGTAGATATGAAGGAAATGTAAACTACTGGTCGTTGGGCTTAGAAACCATCATAATTGAGTCTCCAGTGAACAGTTTGTCTGGAAACTCGTTCTCCTGTATCGGCTGAGAGAGCTTAACCCAATTATCTGACCCACCTAGCTATCTGACTTAGCGCAGATATTGACTGAAATTATCGTTTGCGAAATGTTGTGACACTGTGTTGGTTATGGTGGTTAGTTAACATTTCCTGCGCTTTAAAACCCCTGCTACAGTCTTGAGATCACACAAGCAGAATTCAAAAAAATTCAGTTTGTGATTGTCCGGAGTCAAGTATCCAATGATTGTTGCTTCTGCAAACATGTCCGTTGTCATCTTTGTGCCATAATTTGTTCAGTGTAATTGTTAACATGGTTCATTCGTTCTTGATTTGCACGAAACGTGTTTGAACATCTTCAGCCGCCAGCTTTCTGACGTGCACAGTCATTTTAAGAATGAAGACGTCTAATGAGATGTACATATGATACTGCTCAAGTCATTTCGTTAACAAATTCACTATCCCCTCCTCCGACGTCGTTTTTTGAATTTTATGAATTATGCTTAACTTTTGGACACAAGAGTATGTAAGTATACACACCCACCCCCACCCACACTATATATATATATATATATATATATACGGTGTTCGTGTGTGTCTGAATTTTTTTAGTCTCTTTTTCTATTTTATAAGTTACTGAACTTTTCTTTAAGATGAATTTTGAAATTTGCTTTATGGAGATAACAGTTATTAGTTATTGTACACAGAAAACGCTGATGCATCATGTGTTACCCAAAAATAAGAAAAATTAGCATAGTGTGGGAAATAACTTTCCTTCGACTTTCCTAGATTTATGAAAACCTTAGTATTGCATAGACTCATTGTTTTTCTGATTGGATTTAACTTGAATTTTCTTTAATATCATTTGTTTTATTGCACAGAGGAAATGTAAAATGAAACTTTCGCCTCTTTTATTAAGACCCTTTTGTTCATGCGATACTCAGACCAGGGCTTATAATTATGGCAACCTAATGGTCATGGTCGCGGACTAGCGGCCGCCTGTTTTCGTTCATTCGTGGGTTCGATCCTTGATGCCGCTAAAGACCCACCGTGTAGCCGGGGCTGATGCGCGTTAAATCTGTCGAGGCCCAAAAGTCCTCCCATGGTGCAGTGTGGAAGTTAGGTGAGGGTGTGAAAGCTCAGATGTCGTCCTCGTCACTTGACTGAGGTTCAAAATTACGAGGCCTGTCCGGTCTCTTCCAGTGCGGCGTTAATAAAACCAATCAAATCAATCCTATAATTAATTACATGCATTAGCGATTCTCTACTTGTGGTCAACGCCACCTTACAGGGCCTTGATAACATAAAGTTGGGGGCGCCAACTTAACTAGAAGAAAATATAATTAATAATATTGATGTATTTACTTGTAAAAAGCAAAGAACATTATAACAAAAAAATAGAATACGCATTTAATCTGATATAATATGCTTTTAAATGAGATTGTATCGGTAGTTCACAATTTATTTAATAATTAACACACCAGTACTGTATTTAAAAAAAGTTTCTTAATTATTAGTAACTCTCTTAGAAATGTGTACGTAATGTGACTAATGATATTAAAATTCATAAGCGGTGAAGAATTTAATACTGTAGTTGATGGTAGAGAGAGAGTGTGTAAGTTATCAGCGAAGACATCGGAATCGTGCTTATGCTAAGTAGATAGATATAGGATCAAAGATAGTGAGAACCTACATGAATGAGTCGGACCTTCATTTCAACTTTTACTACAAAATCTGACTCGACTGATCCAAGACCCTGAAATTCTTAGTAATAATATTAATTTTTAGACACGGAAGTGAGTAAGAATTATTCCACATGTTTGATAATAACATCTTGTATTTTGTCTACTTAGAGAGATAAATAAACTCCAGTTAAGCTATTTCCTGTTTGACTTTATTAGTGACTGTGCTAATTTGTAACTCTTTAATTATTGATTAACGATGAAAAGAGATAAAAGTTTTCTCGAGATGTTACAAAATCTCTATTCAATTATGTATATTTACGTATTTTAGAAAACAGAATTTACTTTGTACTTACGGAGGTTGAATATTAGAAATATTAAGGGTTTAAATAAAGACAAAAACTGAAAGTATATATCTAAATGGTCCAAAGTGTATTTTTAAGCTCTTGACTATTGGAAATGCGCTAAAACTTGCATTTTGCAGTAAGTATATAATTCCACTTAGCTCATAACTGACTGAATACGAAAGAACAATTATAAAAGAGGAGAGTTTAAAAAAATTGTAATGATATATTCTTCATAAGAATAAGTAATTAATTCCTTAAGTATTTTTATTTTGAATTCTTTATATTAAATTCCGAATTACAATTGCAACTCAAGAAATTATCATCATACAATTTGAAAATTTATCTTAGATTCTAAAGAATATATTCTAGGAGAATATAGAAATATAATCCACAAATAACTTAAGTTTGTCAGTTTAAAACAATGCTGCACTAATTACTAAAATTGATGCATTAAATATCTTCAAATTAAAGTATCAATTTTGTTTTTGATAATATCTTGTTACCAATAGTACAAGGATTAAAGAAAAATGTGTAATAATTTTTAAAATGAAATTTTTTTCTATGAAAGCTAAATTGTTTTTCTTCTTGTAAGGTTCTATTTTCATTTTATGATTCTAGTTTCCTCGAGAAATAGCAATAAATTTACTGTTTAAATAAATTCGTCAAAATTCATTAAAGACTTTGAGACGGTAGCTAATTTGGAATGAATTGATATTGAAATACATCTTTAAAGTAATTTTAATTATTATCTTTCAAAAAATGCTTCTCTAACATATTCTGTTACTAAAATATGCCCTTTAATTAATTTTTCTGAACTAATTCGTGATATAAAAGTAGAATATATATTAAATCTTTTTTTCAGAAAAGTAGATTAATTGAGTTATATACAAATGATGTGACTGCGATAGCATAGTGGTCATGGATGTAAACTCGTGGCCGGCATTTATTCCGTCGAGTCGTGTGTTCGAGTCTTATTGTCAATGAACAGTCACAGTGTGGTGGGGTTTTGTACGTTAAATCTGTCAAGGCTCAAAGTTCTTCATGGGCGTGGTGTGGAAGTTTAGAGAGAAGCTTCTAGCTCTAGTGTGCTCCTCATTACTTCACTAAGGCTCAAAATTATGAGATCCATTGTCTCGTGTTGCTTTGAAGTGCGACGTCAATAAAAAATCATATATTGAAATTATTGATCAAGAATTTACGAATGACAATTTACTTGTTAAAATATTTTCACATTTGTTGAAAATGAAGTTCATACGTTTCTTACATCTTTTTTTAAATCAAAAATACTATCTGATTTTATATAAATCTGCAATTTCTTCATATTTTTATGCACTAGAGAAAAAAAAATTATTTACAATGTTTTATGTAATTAAAGACAGGATCAAGATTTTGCTCTAATACTCGTATTTGTATTTCGCTCGTTCCTCCTTTAATTCAAAGTTTAATAAGCGACTTTTTTGTTCAGTTCTAATACCAAAGTCAATAAAATTTTCGATGTCACATTTTCATAGGTTATTGAATTAAGTAGTTGGAGATATTTTTTATTTAAAAGCTCAGATCATTAAAGGTAAAAGTACTTTTTTTACACTCGGTTTTATTCAGGTTTTCATAAACTTTGTTTTGCATTAAATATTAATCAATAAATATAAAAAAGTAAATAATAGTTTTTATCGAACGCTTTAACTTAATCGAATCCTTATAACGTTATTATGATACAGCTTTTATGCCTCTTTCGAAGATCGGAGGCTTTTTTTTTTTTGAATATTGTGTAATGAGTTTTAGATGCTTTATAAAGGTTGCTAAATAATTTATTCTTGAATTAAATACTTTTCGCATGTTTTTAAAATACCCTCTCCATTTCAGTACTTTACGTATACAATTTTTGTTTGTTTCAGTAAATCATTTTATTAAAAAATGAAATGAAAGAATCTATAAAATGAAACATGATTCTTTTCACAGTTCTCGCGATAAAAGTTTTAAAGGATTTAATGTATATATTTCTTTTTTGATGTTACAAAAATATATATCTCCTGATATATGAATAGAAAAAATATTTACCGGAAGAACAATTTCTAGTCGCAATCGTGGTATCTGTTAACACTTATTCCGGAATGCTTTTATAAAAGCTTTAAAAAATATTCTACGCATTAAAATGATTTCGAATTTCCCCCTTTCCCCTACTGTCGTATCTTAAAGATAATGCAAGGCATACCAGCAACAGGTGGACAAGCTTTTAGGAGGTGTATCGTGAATCTAGGTGACTCGGAATCACGTAGCAATACTGGGGCGGAAACGTCGGTGGTATGGCATTGCAAGTGTACGGGCAACCGGGATAGATTGCTTTATTTCACTCCCGTATGCAGTGGTTGCCTGCCTGCACAAACACAGAGATTGCTGAAAAACATCTGATATACGGTGCTGCATAGTGAAATAGCGAAGCCACCCAGCTTTAGTAAGCATTAGGATTTTTTACAAGTCCATTGCGAGCTATGGACATTTTTCGCGTCTTCACTAGTGATTATCTAACATAGACTTTCTTCAGAGAGACATCGGGAATTGTGAATGAAAGATCGGACTCCGAAGAACGGATCGGATCTTTAAGTGACTGTGCTGTATTCGGAAAAGGACTCTCCAAGCTTCAGTGCGTTAGCTATAGTGAACCAAAAAGAGACTCCCTGCTATATCGTCTGGAGGAATCCTTTGACCTTATACACCTAACTCTTTTTTACACGGTAGATAGGTTCCTTAGAACTTAAAAAAATCGTGTAAGATAAAAATCTCTAAATATTTCCTCCCAAAACAGTACAAAAATAGTAATAATGAAATCCATATTACATATTTAAAAAACAAAAACAATTCAATTTTATTACAAAAAAAAAAAATTAAAATTAGTGTACAGTGAAAAGTCAGTCTATAGGTACATACAACATATAAGAATGCAAATTGAAATTAGGAATGAAAGTATTAGCATCTGCTTATCGCTACTTAAGAATACGCGTGCCCGTTTATTATGAACTGGATCAAAAATGAAAATCCTCAGTAGATGTATCAGATATCTCTAGCACAACTATCGGCTTTTATTCAAATGAAGAATTTATTCGTTATTAACAAAATCTCTTATTAGCGGCTATTTTTTTGGTTTCTTAAGTTGCTTGTATAATTACTGATATCCTGCTACACAAAACTTAAGATTACGTTGAAATTCCAATGCACTCTCTATATCAGAATCATGAGAAAGAAAATGCTGTTCCATACTTGTAGCAAATTTTAAGCCTTCGTGAATTAAATCAGCTGTTAATAGCTCAATTTTACCTTCGACTTCCTCATTATCACCATTTTTGTATTTTCAAAAAAAAAGAATGTAACGTTTTTTACAAACTTTTCAAGAATATATATATATATATATATATACAGGGTATTATAATTAAAGTTAAAGCTTCAAAATGCTGTAAAAAAGAATGACTGATTAGAATGACGTCAAATTTGAACGGAATATTATTGAAGGGGGAAAATGTATGGCATAAGAAAAAAAAAATATTCAAAATTTTAGCAACAGATGGCGCTGTAAGCATCACAATTTAAAAGGGTTCGGTTACAAATGAAAAATGAATCTTAAACAACGACTTAGGTGTAAGTTACTCGTTAAATCAACTGTACTGTTCAGAGTGCATGAATGTGCTGGTGTGATATTGTTGGTCACGTAAGCCCATCCACCACGGCAAGGTCATATCACATCGGATGGGAAAAATCGTTTTTCAATTGTCCTGAAACCAAAAACCGCATAAAAGCATCCACGAACATCGCATAAAAGCATCCATCGGAGCACTGAACACAACATCTTTCAGATAGACCCAGAGCCAGAAGAATTATCAGCCACGCGTATTAAGATCAGGTGATCAGGCGGTCAGGCAGTAGGGAAATGGCGGCTGATAATTCTAGCATTTCTGAAATGCGGTTTCAGCAGCCGCTTCACTGGATTTGCAATGTGCGGAGGAGCGCCATCTTGCATAAAAAAGATCCCATCCCCACATCCATGCTGTTGAAGATCTGGAATGACGTGATTGAGTAAAAGACATTCATAGCGCTGACCAATGACGGTAACGGTAACAGGACCGAAAGCACCCTTATCCTCGAAAAAATATACCCTAAAATAAATGAAGCCGTAATCCGGCACCACACAGTGACCTTTACAGGATGAAGTGGTACTGGTTGAGTTGCGAGTGAATTGTCTGTTGACCATATTCGGCAATTATGTGCATTGACATATCCTATCAGATGGAAATGGGCTTCGTCTGTCCACATAATTTTCCACGGCCAATCATTGTCCACTTCCATGCGAGCCAAAAATTATAAAGCAAAAATCTCTCTTGCTCGCAGATCAGAAGAAAACAACTCCTGCACATGGCTAATTTTGTGAGGATAGCAATGAAGGATATTTTGTAGAATTCTATGCACCGTGCTCACAGGCCTGTCCAATATTCGGGCAATTCCCCGTGCACTGCACGGTTGCACACCATCGTTCGATTCCTCCTATACTACTGTTGCCACTTCTTCAACGACCGTTGAAGCAATTTTTTTCCTCCCTCTACCAGATTGCACATCAAAAAAGTCTGTCTTTTCAAATTTCTCAATCATTTTCTCCAGACCATTGGCAGTCATTGGTCCAAAGCCTTTTTTAATACCCTTGAATGTCCGGAACTTCTGCAGAGCTACTGGTGCACAATCATTGTTCGTGTAAAAAAGCTTTACAAGCAGAGCGCGGTCCTTCAGTGAGACAGTCTTGGCGAACTTCTCAGACGCAAAACGAGGAAAAGCTGTGTCCCCGGCGTTTTTATAACAACCGAAATGAGTCGTACGCATGACAGGTATTTTTATTTACATATTCTGGCGCTTTCAGCGCCATCTGTTGCTAAATTTGGAACTATTGACGTCATTCTGATCAGTCGTTCTTTTTTTACAGCGTTTTGAAACCTTAACTTTAATTGTAATCCCCCTGTATATACGAGAGTTGTTCATACAAGTCCTTCAATATTTCAATAGATGGTGCTAATAGCTTGGAAAATGGTTTACTTCTAGTGACTCATTAGACAGCTGTCTAAGCCTCAGTGTTACTCGTATTCATGATCATGATACCTGTCGCATCTCAAAAGTTTTTCGTCTTAACTTTTCCGGCCGATGTGACCAATTTCTCCTTTGTTGGAAAGGATTCACTGGAAGCATCATAATGTTTTGATTTTTGTTTGTTTTCCGGTGCACAGATATGACAAAGGCGTCAATCGTCAAGGTGATTATGTAGAGAAGTAACCTTTGTTGTACATTACTTTTGGTAATAAAATTATTTTTTTATATTCACCCGTCTTTTTATCATAGCCAATCGGAGGTTGAAAAAAAACAGCCTCGTGTTATATATATATATATATATATATATATGTAATGTACAAATAATTAGTTCGAATATTTCGTTTGCTCTTAATGGCAAAAATACATTCGTATGAACGTAGAAGAATTGTTTTCACAAATACCTTTTTACTGTTAATATTCTCAAATGTAAATGGGATAACTTTAGGTAGTATTTTTCAGCGATAGTTTTCTAAGAAGTTTATTAGTATTTTAGAATTCGTGACCATGACTTTTCCGGTGAATGAGACCGTGTTGGTCTTCTTTGAAACAGATTCTCTTGAAGCAACTCATTTTTCTGATTAAGGCTTGGATTTTGCCGTCGTTTGGTGTCTCATCGTTGTTGAAAACTATTCGAAAAATTATGAAGACAGTTTGAAGTATTATTTTAATCATATTTTACTTCTGCAGCAAAAGTATGCTAAATCAAAACTGGAGAAACTGCATCAAACTTGTTTGGACGCCATTTGATATATGATAACGTACAATGGTAACGCCAATTTACCTTATTAGTGCCAGCTGTCACCAAAAACTGGAGCTCTTTGAACCTCTCGCTTAAATTATCTAATATGAGATTCAGGAAACGGCATAACCTTAAAATCGTTAATGAAGTACCCGATATGGACATCCATAAATAGCGACTAAAATTATATAATACTGCTTGTTTCGCAACGAAAAGATCGAATATACTATAGTTGTTAGCGTTCGATTGTTAATCTCTAATTCCCGTTTGTTAGCTGAGATGAAGTCGATGTTTTTACTGTACAGTATATCTATAATTAGCAGTCCTTTTATTGGTATCAGGTCTCGAACACGTTGCTGGACTCAGAACTTGATACATATATGCACTATTAAAATTTACGGTTAGCCAGGATGAAAGACTACAAATCAGTGCATGTCTAAGTTATCATTATATCCCATACGTTTCACGCAGTTTTTATTCATTGGATCTGATTTATATGTCTTTAGAATTGGAATATATGAAATCTAATTTTAAAAAAATATCTTTGCTTTCAATTTGAACAAAAATATATTTTGAAAGTGACAAGAAATTACAATCTAAGAAATTTTGATATATCTGATAATAATTAAAATTTGTAGTAAGAATTTGGAAAACAGCTAAATTTTAAGCCAAAAATATGTATTTTTAAACATCCACGCAAACAAAGAATACATTTCATAGAAAATCAATTAAAATATTTGAAATTTAGCTCCATATTTTTTTTACAATTCCTATTAACTTTATCATACGAATTAAAAATTTGTTTTTTTCTGCGATAAAATAAGATTCAATGTTTTTTAAGAAAAAAAAAACATGATCGTGAGTTAAACTTAAGTTTTTTTTTCGTTTTAGATTAAAAAAAAATAAACATAATTATATCTCGTGCACATGAATAGGTAGTCACTGTATTTAACTATTAGCAAACATAATTTTTTTATCAATCTGATTCATATATTTTAAATTTTTTTAACTATGATTGTATGTTACATCGTAATTTCCAGTAAAAGTGAAATACTTCATAACTTTTATAACTTTGAGGGAAAATTTAAATGTTATTAATAATCGATGAAAAAAATATAATAATTAAAAATGTTCAATTTATAATGGAAATTAATCAATAACGAAGAGCATAAAACAGTATCATCTATATTATATATTATCCAAAATGTTTTGTTACTGGATTTCTATGATGAAATATCGGGAAATAACTACTTTATATATATATATATGTCTGTGTGTGTGTGTGTTTGTGTGTGTGAAATAAAAAGTAAAATAAACAAAACATCATCGCTAATCCCGAGCTGGTGAATGAGGGCATAACTGTCATTTAATTTGGTCTAATATTGTCTCGAAGGGATTTAAAACTTAACCATTAAAAAAACATTGTTCTGTTCTAAAGACCACATGGCACCTCATTGATGTAGAACGAAGAAACGAAATATAATATAACAATAAAATTAAAACAGTTCGTAAGATATTAAGAAAATATGTCAGAAATAAAATGCTTTTAAAATTATTATTATAAAAACTAAAAAAAATTATTCTAAAAATGTAAGAAGAAAAAAATTGAAAAATGAAATCAAAACAACGTAAGCTAGAAATAATTTTAGAAAAAAAAAACATTAATGGTGGCAAAAACCAAATAAGTGGAAAAAAATAAAGTTAACCAAAAGAAAATGTAAAAAGTGGAAAGTAAAAATAAGTGAGGAAAGGGAAAATAATATGTATTCGTACTGTAAATTAATGCTTTCACAAAGGTTTCAGACTGTAAAGCGTGGTCATTCCCGAACTAAAAGCAAACTGCCCCGTAAGGCATAAACTAAGTATATAAGCTAACGATTTATTCCTAACTTTAACAGAGAAGCATCGCTGATGATCACATGAATGCACGATATGTTAATTTTTAGACATGTTTATTGCTGGTATTAAATGCATCATCTCTTGTGAAAGGTCATTCACTGGGGAAAAAACATTTCCCACAAAATGTGAGCTTGTTGCGATCCCCTGTAGGAACCAGAGAGCGAAATCTGCGCGACGAGAATAATTTTCATTAGTCAATGCTCTTGGACTCGTTGAAAATCGTATGAGTGCAACCTCTCAGTTCTTAGCAACCACCATGTTTTGAATAGTGGCACGCCAAGCCTACGACCAACAGTTCAGGTACTTGTAGTCATCAAAATCGCTTCATTCACACTTGATGTTCTGGTAGTCCTTGTTCAACCTACATCAGGCCGGGAAGCAAAACTGTACCCCGTTTTAAACAGCTGCAGAGGAAGCACGAAAATGCTTTCTGAATGGGCAACCAAATGTGAGGAAAACGTTCACCATGCATTCGTAGTGCCCCTGTGGAACTTTCGTTTGCAGCTACTTAAATGAAATGCATGACGCCATATAAAATGCCAGAACGATACTATCCCGTGCGTTACAATTGTTCGAATGGCCGAACACTGAAAAGAACTTCACAATTCTGTCGAAGGCCCCTCTTATTCACTGTAATGGACATTTGCTTATTGATTCTTCCACTCCAGGGTTGAATTCGCATACATTATATTCTTTTTTTCCTTATTAATCAAAACAGGAATACCATTTTAACGTTTGTGGAGCTGCTGTTTCAAAACGCTTTTTTTCCCCTTTTAGGCCGTATATTCTTTAATGAAGAGTATTTGTATTGGAGATTGGTTTTGATTTTTGTATTGTGTCCCACACACGCACGCACGCACGCACGCACGCACACACACACACACACACACACACACACACACACACACACACACGCACATATATGTATATATATCATTATTATTATTATTTTGAACTCGATTCGATGTGAGAATTTCGAATATCTAATTTGCAGGTATACTAGGTTACGTTTATAGCAATTTATATGATAAAAGAGATGCATTAAATTTAAATTAATTAAAATACTTTATTAGAAAAGCAATATTTACATAAATATATATATACAGGAACAAAATATTAAACTTCTTTCATCGTAATAAATTCCTGACTACTTAAGATGACGGTCGATTAAAAAATATTAAGAAATGCGTTGCAGATTGTATGGAGTGTGATTATCCATTAATTAGACTTATAAGAAAATATATATTCCTTGTAATTTGTATGATTTTCCAAGTTGATATCCACTTAATATTTCCCATGTGGAGTTTTTAAGGGACTCTGGAGATATTGAAATATGATTTCTGGAATTTAAATTTGACATCTAAATTTTTTTATATTTTGACAGTTTTGTTATTACGATCTTTATTTTACAAAATGATTAAATGATTTTTGAAATTCATATCTTGAAAAGTGAGAGTTTCTTTTCGAGTCTTGGATTTGTGAGATATTTGAGAATGAAGTTTTAAACAAAAGGGCTATTAACTTTCAGGAGTTTCATGGAATCTTCAAAATTTTAATTAAAAAACATATCCACAAAAACGATATTAAGATTGCAAAGACAGCTAGTTAGTGATCCAGCAGTGAAGAATTTCTGAATTTTCTAGTAACTTACACTTCCAGACACTTATAAATTCACATTACTCAAAAGAAGAAACAAAAAATTAACAAAAATTCAAATTTTATGTTCTTTGGGGGTCATTTTGGATTTTACTTCTGATTAATTATTTTAATATGTTAAGGTGTTTATTAAACATTCTCAAATTTGAAACTTTTTCTTACTCTATCTAATTAATTATAATTGATATTCATATCATATTTGGCAATAGTATAAAACTTAACAGATCCTCCTTTAAAAGGTTACTTAAACATTTGGCACTGTGAATGTCAATCACTTACATACATGCCACAGGACTTTTCAAACTGGGTTTTACTTCCATTTTAAATAGACCTCATTCTTTCGACAAGTTTGGATTTAGGTATGTTTTTGAATTAAATTTTTAAATCGTTATTTAAAATCTTTAATTGATAAATAATGGTTTTAAATTTTTGTACTTGGAACACTTGCCTCTACTTTTCTTGTTTCTTTTGATTAATCAATTGTAATTTACATTTTAGTGAGATCGAATTTTTGCTAAGCAAGATACACTGGGGAAAGCTTGGTGCCATAGATCATGTACAACCCCCAAAATTCAGTCATCAGTCTGAATGTGCACGTTTTTTTTTTATTGAATATTCAATTCCTTCAATTTGTAGTAATTTTAATTCAATTATTTACTCATTTCTATAGACGTTTTTTTCTCTAAATTAGATTTTTGTATTTCATTTCTTCTCTTTTTCATTATGTTGTTTTTTAATAATTTAATAATTGAATGTTTTATCTAATATATATATATATATGGTTTTGTCTGTTTATTTTAATTTAATTTCTTTTTAATTTATAACCTTTCTTTTAGTTATATTTGCTTAATATAATATTATTCACTTTTCAGTTTGCAATTTTTATCTTTTTATCTTTGATTTGGTTCTTGTCATTTTTCTTAATAGTATAGTCGGGATTTAAGATTTGCTTTTATAATTTTAACTTTTGAATTAACTTCTTTGTATGTTGGGAATTTTCAAATAAATATTGTGTTATTCAATTTACTATAAATTCAAAATTATACAGACACACACATACACACAGACGCATATATATATATACACTAAAAATTTGTAAAAAAATAATTTATAAAATATGTAAAAAGACAAACAGCGAAAAGGAAATGTAGAAATAAATCAAAAAATAAATTAAAAATTGGAACCCATCAAGTCAAAAAGCAATTTCGGGCTGAGGACCGAATAAGCGGGGTTAAACTAGTTTGAAGGTACCAACTTCTCCTCTTTATGAATTGGTAGGCTGAATGGGGAATTCCAAAGTACAAAAGAGTTCAGTGACAAAAATTGTAAAAATAAAATTTATAATTCTAAAATTATCAACGAATCAAAACATAAGAATTACTTTAAAAAAATTCAAAGAAATGAAGATTCAAATATATGAGTAGAATGGGTGAATAATCTTCAAACAATCGAAATGCTTCAAGATGGATATCAGATACTCGAAATGGCAACAACAACAACAAAAAAAAAAAAAAAAAACTACAACACGATTTTACTACATAAAGTCAAAAAAGCTCTTGTTTAGCTAATAGTTGCTTGGTAATACAGTGTAAAAGTATGCATACTGTTGGTTGGTAATTAATTGTTTTTGAAAGAAGTAGAATGATCCATAGGCAGGGAAAATTTTAACTGTGTAAAGGTAAATAATAAATAAATTCTTTACGGCTAGACCACTAACAAGCCGACTTTGTAGACCTATTGTTGTGTGGTAGATTTGAAAATGGATCCTAATTCACACAGATATTTAATATATTTGTGATGTATATAAGTATTTAAGAAACTTATTGGATAATCATGCTCCAAACAAGTGATGGAGATTTTTTTTAATGTTGTTAAACTTGTCTATTTTGTGTGTGGTTAATTTGTTATTACGTAGTAAAAAGTTTGAAAAAATATTCCTATAAATAGACATATTTAAACTGCCGTTCCAAAATGAAATTTCAACAACACGAATTTGAATCCCTCTCTTTTATCATATATATTACCAACCAGTCTATTATCAACAATTTGCAAATCAAGATCGAGAAATTTTACTGAATTAAAATTAGTTTTTAATAATTTGAGATAATCATGTAAAATGAAACATTAGGCTTAAATTCTTCAGATTTATCGAAAATATTTAAATTATCTATGTAACGATAAAAAAAAAAATAGAATCTTTCTCATTTCATAAAAGTTAAGAATCTGTATTTTACAAAAGTGTTAGTAAAAATTGGCCTAGCGGATACTATCAAGACCTCCTTGAGGCAGACCCTTAATTTACTTTTAAAGACCCTGACCAAAAACTATAAGAAATTCTCTATTAACACATGTTTAGTAAGAATATTGAATTTTTCTCGTCTTATTATTTGATTAAACTGATATTTATTGTAAAAAATTGCAAGAACCCTAATCATATCTTGAATATCTATTGAGCTAAATAGGTCTTCAAAATAATAACCATGTATAGGGAATTTCTCTCATTCCTTCATGATCTAAGCAATTTCAAAGCTGTTTTTAATAATAGCACTTTTTTCAAAATTATCAATATACTCTTGAAGAATTGATATTAAAAGTTTGCCAGTTATTTGGCGATATAAGTGTTATAGCCTTTTATAATAGTATGAAATTTGACAGGATTTTTGCGTTATTTTGGTGCTAAAAATGTATGGAAATTTAATATTCGTAACATGTAAACCAAATTTCTTATTAAATGCCAAGTTATGATTATTTATCTCTCTTTTACTATTTTTGGATACATGGAAAGCACTGTTATTCAATACATGATCACTTAATAATTTATAATAGTAATATTTGAAAATAACTGCATAATTTGCAGAAGTCTTATCTACATCAACGATAACAAAATCTTTCTGTGAATGATCTATAGGAGTCTTAGATCTTTAATTCTAAGCTCCTTTACTACTTTAAAATTCAAACGCAAAATCTCCTTCAAGACACAGGATCTAAATTCGTTTAAGGCCTCAATATATATATATATATATATATATATATATATATATATATATATATATGCGTTTGTGTAATTATTAATGTTAATTAGATATAATGTTCAAATATACAAAACCATACTTAATTCTAAAATACAAATTATATCCACTATAAACTATGTTTAAATAATTACATAAAAATACAAATACTGCAAAATTATTTGAAACAAACACTCAATAAAAGTTTACACAAAGCCCTACCCCCTAAATTTTTAATTTAAAATACGCAAATTGTGTAATGTAAAAATCCATGCATTTAAGTAAATGCAATGTAAAAAAAATCCAAGGGAGTATATATATATATATATATTCCCAAATAAGCAAAAAGCAAATCTCAAGGGGAAAAAATTGAGGAGGAAAACCAAAATGGTTTGTTGGTTTTATTGACGTCGCCCAAGATGCAACATGAAGGCTATTGTCGACTTACCTCGTAATTCTGAATCTTGGTCAAGTGACGAGGGGGACATCTAAGCTGGCAACTCTCCTAAACTGACAAAAATAGATATAAAATAGTTAAAAATCTTTCCAGATTATAAACTGAGAGAATTCCACGGATTCAAATATCGCAACTTCAGTAATTCCATTATCTTTAATGTAATAAACCAAGAATAATCAAAATGTCTTAACCAAACAGTAATTCAATATTAGAAAGTTTTCAATAATTCAATAATAGAAAAATTTTTAACTTATTCCTTCACAAGTAGTTTGATTTGAACAGTTCTACTCAAATACGTCATACTACGTTTTTAAGCGCTAAACAATACTGATTGACTATGCAAAACTAAAGATATTTACTAAAAAATTCGAATTCTACCTAATTTAAATATTATTTTAAATTTGGAAGAATTAGTATTGTCAAGAAATCAAATTGAAAACTTATAATTTGTGGAGTATATAAAGCAATTAAAATTGGGGAATATTTGGAAGAATTAGTATTGTCAAGAAATCAAATTGAAAACTTATAATTTGTGGAGTATATAAAGCAATTAAAATTGGGGAATATAGAACTTTTAAAATTTCTAAGAAAATATTGAAGAAACTATGAGTATCTGCAACTGGTGTCTAAGTATAACACCAAATATGTAAAATTATAAGTTTAATTATGTGAGAGTGTAATTATGTGGATAAAATAGATCTTTAAAAAATCAAATATAACACGTATAAAACTCTGAATCAAATTTCTAACAGATTTGCAAGGTTTAACTAGATTTACAGGCTCAAAATTCACCTACAGGAAAGATCTGATGCAAATTATATTGAACTAATATAAAAATTCAACTGATACTAAGACTTGGAAGATAAAATGACATTTTAAGAAACCAACAGTTTATATAAAATAGAAAAAAAAAACGAATGTTGATCACAGAAATAGAGAAATAACATCCAAAATTAAAACAATAACATTAAAAATTTAAAAAACTTACATAAACAAATACCATCAACAGCAAAAATTTTAACACAAACCAACAAATATTTTACCGCCATTCAACTAATCATAGCAATGCCATCTGTTACAGAGAAAAAAAATAAGGAATACTAATGCATAAAAATGTTTCTTTAAAGAATTTAACTTCTCTGAAAAAAGAAAATGAAAGTAAAAAAGTGTATGAACAAAATAAAAAGAGGTAAAACACATATAAAAAACATAAATATAAAAATTAATAAATACTTTTTAAACGAAGAAAAAGTAAAACTGAAAATTATGATTATTATATTTAAGATTTCTCATAACAAATTTCAAAGGAAAATTAGTATCCAAACAAATTTCCTTAAGCTTATCCATGCTATAGTGATTCTCCTGTATTTTAGACACTGTTCTAATATTGCGTAAAATTCGGTTATAAATTAAATTTTTGAATATATTTATACTTAAAAAGCTTTCAGATTAGGGAATTTTATGAATTCTGAATGAGAGCATGTCACTTTTATCATAAATAATGTACCAAATTTTGTTACTTTCTATTTTAAAGAAATAACTAAATATTGTACTTCCTTTTTATTTTTACTATTAGTTAGCCCTAAGTTAAATACTCTGTATAAAAAGATAAGAAAGGTTTAACATTTTTATTGTTAGTATTAATTTGAAAGAAAATTATATCACTTTTATCTAAACATTCTAAAACTGTAAAATTCATAAAAATTATCTTCATACAAATGTAGATAAATGTTAACTAAACAATTAATTGCAGGACCACCATTTGATATACCTTAAATCTGCTTAAAAAATTAATTACTGAAAAATATATAATTTTTAAAAAAAATAACATAACTAAAAAAAATTTCATTAGCAATAATCTTTTTAAAATTAATTACTTTTTTATAAATACCTTTTAGTACTTTAACAAGATCCTCTATATCAATCAAATTAAAAATATTTAAAAAATCATAGCTATAAATAGAATAAACCTGATTGTTATTATTATATATGACTATATCTCTCTCATCCCTATTTTAAAAAATATCACAACTCTTCAACTTATCTATAATATTTTGAATAATTTTTCTTACCAGCAAGTTTAATATTAGTATTCGAACCATTAGTAATTGTTTTTAAATTTATAGGAGTTTTAGGAAATTTTGATGTTAAAGAAATCTTACAAAATTTAACATTATTTATATTGACACCTATTTTTTCAAAAATGCTGTAATTTTATTAAGAATTTCTTTCTGATTATTGCTCCCAATTTCAAAAGGATTATTATTAGCAAGATGTTTATTACTTAAGTTAAAGTAGATTATTAACATATAATAGCATAATTATTTAGTAGTTTGTTTACATAAGAAATAAAATGTCTATCTTGGAAATTAGTAATTGCAGTTTTTAAATTTTTCAAGTAAATATATATATCATTTTTATTATTAATTTCGAAATTACTTACTTCGATTACTGGATAAATTTTAAAACTGAAATTAATTCAGTCTTTAAACTGTTTAAACGCTTTTTAAGTAAAACCATTATTAATTCCTAATTTATTAATAAAATTACCAATATCTTAATTCATTGATTTCTTAGCATGAAAACTATTTCTTTAAATGTTAAGTCTAAAATATGTCCTATGATTTTCATATCAATTAATATAATATTATCAGCAATATTCCTATTATCTGTATTAACGTGTTGATATTCCGCATTGATTTGCTCTTCATAAGATTGCACATAAAAATATCATCGCTTTTTTAAATTTAAGCTATCATTGTATTAAAAAATGAAACAGTTCATTTTTATTATATAGAAACACTTTCTTTAATGATGAGAATTTCGATCAGGATTTATTTTTCATAATTATTGAGAAACGCATTAAAATTAATTTTATCCAAAGATTTATTCATTAATTTAATTTATTAATACAATATTCTATGTTTTGCAAATCGAAATTATAATCTATCTTATCGTATTTTTAGTACAAATAGTTACATCCTTAATGAAGTTACACATACTCTCTTGTGTATTATCATGTAACAAATTGTTTCTAAATATATAAATTTCTCTTTTTAATATATATATATATATATATATATATATATATATATATATATATATAATTCTGGGCGAATTAATCTTAAAGTTTATAATTAAAATTGGATCAGATTACATTTTTTACATAAAGATTTAATCTGTCACTTGAAACTTATACAAACAGTCAGTAGTTTTACTCTAGTCAGTAGTTACTCGAGAGATTAAAATTCTTTTCCAATTACTGAGATTTCAACATTCAAAATATAATCTGTGTGGTTTTTTATAAATATTTAAAGGAAAATAGTCTCCTTAATCCAATACGCCTCCACATTTTTCAACAAAGAAAATGATCTTTTGCTTTAGAGTGAATTCGGTAAAATTAGAACTGCTTCTCTTTTTGTGTATGGCCTTTCGAAGAGTTGTTTTAGTTTTCGTTTGGAATCCAATCACAACAGATTAGTGCACTTAAAATAGCATTTTAATACTTTATTGAAAAAAAGATGTTGATAAAACTACACTTATTTTACGTAATTAAGTATTCTATGATTATATAGGAAAAAATAATGCTATTGATGTAATGATAATGATAATGAAATGCTTTACCTTAATCAACCTAGTATAAGTGTATTGTAATATAACTCAAAGAAATCTTGCTTTTTTTCTCACAGCAATAAAAATTATTTATTATATCATGATTTTACTTATCATTTATTCTATAATATTTTACGAAAAAATGAAAAATTACCTTACATTTATTAATATAATATTTTAATTATTATTATAAATGCAATATTTAAATATTTAAAATTAGAAAGCTACAGTGCCTCCCAAAATTGAATATACACCTTCCTTTTTCGATAATAAAAGTATAAAAAATTGATACTAAATATTTATATAAAATTAATATATATCTAAGCGATAAAATATATTTTAAGAAATGTACTGGATGTGGAAAAAAGTTTGAAACCCATTTAATAAATTAATTAAATAATTTTTAAGCAGAAACTACAACATATACTGCTGTTTGTAGAAAATGCAACACCATGAAAGAATCATCAGAATCAAATGAAATTTAATGCAGAAACGACTTGTACTGACACAAATAAATGATGAAATTTTCAAAACAAAAGAAACAAATTAAGCGTCCGAAATCAGTATTTGGGGCAGCCACCATGCGCTGCAATAAGTGCTGCTATACGACGTGGCATGGAGTCAAACAGATGTTGAATATCTGCTTGAGGAAGAGAATTCCATATCGCTTGTATGCGTAACCAAAGTTCGTCTTTGGAAACTGCAGGACGCGGATCACGAGCGAGACGCCGACCAACCATATCCCACACGTGCTCAATAGGCGACATATCCGGTGAATAAGCAGGCCAAGGAAGAAGTTGCATGCGTTGTGCTGAACAGAAGCCTCGAACAGTCCGCGCAACATGTGGGCGTGCATTATCCTGCTGAAAGATAGCTCCAGGGATGCCTTGAAGGAAAGGAACGACTTCGGGCTGTAGCACTTCACGGACGTACCTGTTGCTATTGAGATTACCCTCAATTCGTATCAAATTGGATCGTCCATGATACGAAATCGCACCCCAGACCATAACTCCGGGTGTTCGACCACTATGTCGTTCAATAATACACTCAGGAAGGCAGCGTTGACCGGCATAACGTCTAACACGAACACGGCCATCATGGGTCCACAAATTGAAGCGTGATTCATCTGAAAAGACAACTTGGTGCCAATCAGCTCGCCTGTCTCTGTGCTCAAGAGCCCACTGCCGACGCAGCCGTCGATGATTCGCCGTGAGGGGAATCCTGTATAAAGGCACCCTTGCACGCAATCCACGGCGCAGCAGACGACGACGAATTGACGAAGCCGACAATTGTACACCTGTAGCAGTAGACCAACGTGCTGCCAGCTGCCTGGAGGAAGCTGTGCGATCATTCACCGCCATGCGGAGCAGGTGTCGATCATCGCGCTCTGACGTCACCTTCTGTCGTCCAGTGCCTGTTTTTCGAGTTGTTCGGTGCTCGTCGGTCCACTGCTTCCAAACTCGCATCACTGTGGAACTGTTCCGCTGCATACGAGCTGCTATTGCGCGATAGGAAAATCCTCCTTCTCGAAGGCCGATTATCCTCCCTCGTTCAAACTCCGTAAGTTGCTTGAATTTCTTATTCTTCCGTCGTGGAGGCATACTCAGGTCTCACTAAACGTTTGCCACTAACAAATAATCATAGACTTTTTTCAACGTCCCGCTACAGCACTTTATTTATACGCTTTCAGCATCAATTCAGAGGGCGCTGCGCGCGCCGCGCACGCGCGATGGCTCTGAAACTTTATTAATTTGCATAATATCCTATAATTGACATTTGCTGCGAATTTCATTTGATTCTGATGATTCCTTCATGGTGTTGCATTTTCTACAAACAGCAGTTTAATAAGTTATAAAATTGAGTACACACCTGGCATAACTTTTAAAGGAAAACATAAAAAGACAAACTAATAATTTGGATGTACATCCTTTCGAATTAATAAGGGCTTCCAGACGGCATTAGTTTAACAAGATTTTAGGTTGTTTCACTTGTTATTTTAGCCCATTCTTCTCTTAAAGTAGTTTTTAAATTGGCTTTACTCGTGATACGGTGCTTTTGGACAGATGTTTCCAACTGTGGTCATAAATTTTCAGTAATTTTGAAATCAGGTGATTGTGGTGGAGTGGGCAACTGCGTTCTGCAATTGTACAACAACCAAAATTAAACAATTTTAGCTTATTCTTAGCATCATTATCGTGTGAAAAATGAATCTCGATCCAAACCCAACTTTTCAGCACTTTGCTTTAAATTATTTTTCAGAATGTTCAGTCATTGAATTTTGTCCATGATCCTATCATTAAACACTAAGCTTTGCATACCATTAGCTGACATACAGCTCCATACGAGTACAGAGTCACCTGCATACTTGACAGTAGGAACGGTGTTTTTAGAAAGCAACTCACTGTTAGGTTTCCGCCAAACATAGCCTATCATTTCCAAAAACGTTACATTTGCTTTTATCAATGGATATAATTCGATTCCATAAATCGGAAGACCTTGAAATATAATTTTCAGCAAATGAAAACATTTTCTCCTGGTTTCGTTTAAAAATGAAAGGTTTTCTCCTGGTCCAGGTCTGCTTTCCTGAGTACTCTTTTAATTGTTTCTGTAGAAACAGGTCTCAGTATCGTATAAGAAGTGGTTGCAGCAGTTTTTGGAGCACTCACCTTTGGAATTTCAGTAATTTTTTGCAGAAGCTTCCTCTCAGTTCTGTCATCCAAGATCTCTTTTCGTCCTCTTCTAGGAATATTTTTAACGAGTCGCAACTTTTTTTACTTTTTGATGATTTTTTGAACACTTCCGCAACTTTGTTGAACTACTTTTGCAATTTTTTTTTCAATGAGATTTTCCTTTTTCAGCCATTTTAATGATTAGCTCTCTAACTAGAACTGCAGTTTCCCTTCTGGAACTCATTTTGAAGATTAAATATTAATATTTATACAAGACACCTATACATTAGGATCTAAATTCAATATCAATATTAAATGCTAAAACTTCATTAAAATAGTGATAGCTAATTTATCAAGTCGTGGTCAGTTTCTACAAAGTATGTTCTTAATTTTGGGGCATCAATTCGTGTCAAAAATGTAATTTTTGTAAAAAAAAATCAAAACTTGTTTTTTGATAGTAAAGTAAAACTTGGATTTTCAAGATTTAAAACAGTTCTTATTTTATTTCACGTAAGGTAGAACTCTGGATAGAGTGATTTTAATAATACATAGTAAAATTGAAAAAAAGAAAGAGAAAAAAAAAAAACTGGAAGTAGAGATATTCATTCCGGAGGAAGACGATTTATTTTTTTAAAAACTTTACCATAAAATAATGTTTTAAAACCATAATTTTAAAGTTCTTCATACTAAGCCGCATAATTGATGTAATTATTTCATATAATTCTGTTTCAAGTTATTGACCACAGCCTTTTCGATTACTGCTCTAATGCTCACTTGCTTACATTTTGGAAATTCGAGGAAAACCAAGGTAAAAAATAAAGTTGATTACGTGAATCTAGGAAATGAGATAGCAGATAAAATGGAAAGAGAAAGGAGGTAGTGAGTAAAGAGACGCGAATGAAATCTGGCTCTTGCGTCATTCAACTTTAAGTTGTTCAAGTTCGGTTCAAACCTCTTAAATTTCTTTCTTGTTTCACTCTTTACCTACAAAGATTGAGGTATTGAATTTTTTACTAAGTAATCATTTTAGTAAGATCACCTTTTATTTATTTCATTTTTTCGTAACGAATAAACCCAATCTGGGTTGTTTGTAATTTGTGACTCAAGATATGGACGAACAGTTGCCGCCTCCTATGGAGATCAAGATAAAGAGAGGAAATGATAAATACTTTAAGACATCCTTAAGTGATAAAGAACTTGTAATACGAGCAGAAAAAAAGAAAAGAACCGAGATAAATATTCTTTTGGAGTATAATCAGGAGCATTCATATTCCGAAAGATAATCCCCTATTATTAGTTATACGCAGAAATTAATTTTACAAGTCATGTGAACATTCTAAACATGTTCTTTACCTAAAATGGAGTAGCTCCGTGACTAGTGGTTTTCGTTGAGTCGTGGGTTCGAACCTTTCTGCCACTAAAGACCCACCATGTAGACGGAACTGATGCACGTTAAATCTGTCGGGGCTCAAAGTCCTCCCCCAGGCGTGGTGTAGAAGTTAGGAGTATCAGCTCAGGTGTCGTCCTCGTCACTTGATCGAGGTTCAAACGAGGTCCGTCACCAATAACCTCGTGTTGCATCTAGTGTGACGTTAATCAAACCTATACCAGAAATGGTGTGCGCAGGACAGATTTTATCGGTAGAAAAATTATTCAATGTCTCAATTTAGGCTAATATTATATGGGAAGGATTCACTTCCCGAATTCTCCTCTTCGGAATTCCTACTAACGTATCACTGGTAGATTTATCCACTGAATTACAAAACACAAATAATATAGAAATAGTAGAGATCCGTCGATTTCTCAAATTTGGGACAAGTCCAGAAATTTCCTCTGTATTGATTACCATACTAGGAACAATGTAGCCAGAAAACATCAAAATCTGGTTCATAAATCACAATATTCAACTTTTGATAGATAAACGTAGGCAATGTTCTAAATGCTTTAGTTTCCTTCAACAATCACGATTTTGTCAAAAACCTGAAACTTGCGTAAAATGCGGTACATCCCATACAGGTGAATGTACAGCCAATAAAAGCTGCATCAGTTGCGAAGGAAATCATCCATTTAACTTTCCACAATATCCTATATATATTAAAGAAAACCAAATATTCGAATTGAAAAGCAGGCAACACCACTTAACACTACCAGAGGATGACGATTTCGGCCTACTAATACTGAAAATTATTCCGCGGTATTAAGAAATCATTCACAAGCTGATAATATGCAGGAACTTTTGTATCAAAAATTTGAAAAAAATGTTAAAATCCTTTCAAACTGTATTGGAAAATCAAATGGCATTTTTAAAAGAAATTGTCTAAAAATCACTCGAAACAATGTTCCCGCATCTAAGCAATGTCTTGGAGTTCGGGGCTCTTACTACATCCCTAACCAGAAAAAATAGGCACATACAGGTTCGAAAAGGGCTGTTAATCAAATTAAATCTATGTTCTATATTAAGGCCTACATCTAATAACACAGAAAAATAATAAGAATGGAAAAACTAACCAAGTTTATATATATGTTCTTTACATTATTCCGAATTATTCTATAGGTAATGAACTTTACATGCTCGAAAATTTTGAGATATATCCATGACGGAAGAATATAAATTACGAGTTGTAAAATTATTCACTTTCGCTCTTTTATTTATGAGCTTTTTACAATGGAACAGTAGAGGCCTAAAAATAAGTATTTGTGGTTAAATATCCCTTCCTTCTCTCAAGCAGATTTTGGGCTATTTCTGGAACCTTTTTTAAAAGACGAGCACAGACTCAATTTTACAAATAAAATTATTTTCAGATTAGACAGAACAGACGGACCCGGAGGAGAATTGCTAACAGCAGTTCCAAAGAATATCTCTGCCCGACGTGTTCCTACTCAAATAGCTCAAACGTAAGATCTAGAAATACTAGTAGTCAAAAGAGAAATAAGAATCTCTTTCTATTTAATTAATATCTACCCTTCTAGAGGACAAAACATTTAATCAATAAATTCTTTCTTGGAAACATTAACAGATCCGGCCTTCATTTTTAGGGACTTTAGCCTCCATCATCCGATAGGGGAATCCGATCCTTTGAAAGCGTTCATTGCCCCTTCGTTACAGCATTCTCATTAATTAAGCAAAATAAGCCATTTGTAAAACGAGTAGATTGGCAAGAAGTAATGAAACAAGCACAATGTATATTTAACAACCAAAAGGATAACAAGATGCAACTAACTGAAACTATATTTAAACTAATTAAAAATAATACTCGAAAAGTTCTTTTATCTAATAAAGACCCGCCGTGTTACCGGGGCTGATGCACGTTAAATCTTTCGGGGTCCAAAGTCCTCCCTTGGCAAGGTGTCGAAGTTAGGAGAGGAGGTGTCAGCTCAGGTGTCGTCCCCCTCACTTGACAGCAGTTCAAAATTTCGAGGTACGACGCCAATAGCCCTCATGTTGCTTCTAGTGCGACGTTAATATAACCAAATCAAACCAATCGATTATGAAATAGATCATTTCCACGATGGGAAAACAACACTTGTAATAATTTCTTCAAGCTCAAAAAGTTTTTCTGAAAAAAAAAATTCATTCATGATATTCCCTCTCAACTGTGGAATAAATTTAAGCAATATTCAAATAAGATCAGATATCACATGAGAAAGGCAATGAGATTGTATTGGAACACAATATGTAACAATACATCTAATCCAAGAACATTCTATAACATACTAAAGAAATTTTCTACCCATAAACATTCAGAATCAAATTTAAATATTCATCAAGTTAATAATACATATATCACAGACCCTCAAATTCAGGGCATTATGTTTGCCAACTATTTTGCATCTAGTAATACTTCCCATGAACCTCTAACTTTGGAATTACTCAGCAACAAAAGCAATATACTTCATAAACCATTCAATATCTCGGACTTAAATAGGGCTACATAAGCATCCGAAAACACTGCTACAGGCGCAGATCACATTACAACTTCCTTCCTCAAAAATTTGAATAACAGTCAACGTGCTATTACTTTAAATTATTTTTAACATTCATTTTAGAATTCGATAATACCTCAATCGTGGAAACATGCATTCTTTCTACCAATATCAAGAACCTCAAAGATAAAACTAAAATATCATCATACAGACCAATATCTCTAACTTCCGTTACATCTAAAACTTTTGAAAGAATTTTAGCTGGGTACATCTCTTTTTTTTTCTGACATTAGAAAGAAAACTTCCCTCACAACATTATGGATTTGTTCCGCTTAAAGACTGTAGTACCGCTAAGTATCTTGTACATAAAGCTATAATAAATGCTAAGCATTAAATGAAATTTTTCGTGGTGATTAGCTCGGACATCAAGAGTGATATTATTTAGTGCATTTAGGAGGCCTTATTTATAAATGTCTACAACTGGGTATCACAGGAAAAAGAGAAATTGTGTATGCAATTTTCTCTGAATTTCATTTCAAGTCCGATAGAGAAGTTATCTTTTATTGAGGAAGTCAATTCTGAAAGGGGTCTCTCAGGGTAGTGTTCTCTTTCCCACATTGTTACAATCTACATGCACGATTTCTTTGAAACATTAGAATTCTCCATTTATGCTGATGACCTTTTTATTTTTATCTTATATCATTCGCTTGATATTATCCATAAAAAAATTGCAAGATACTTTTGAAAGAATTGCAAAATGTTGCACATATTAGAAACATACTCTGAGTCCTGACAAAAGTACCATACCAGAACTTTCAAATAAGAGAATTCAAATATATCCTAATATTATGTTGGCTAGGTACCCACTTCCATGGTAATCCCCCGTTAAATATTTCCGGAGTATAATTTTTTAAAAGCAAGCAAAATGTATTTATGATGATTCAAATGAAAAATAAAGCCTTAAAATTTAATGGTCTTAAAGGCATGTCATTTAAACTCTACGGTCTCATTAATGAAATGGTCTCATTAATGAATTTAATGGTGGCATGGCATTTAAACACTACGGTCCAAGAGCTTTAGATCTTATTAAACTAACTGACAATAGTATATGCAGCACTTTTTTTACACCTGTCATATCATAAATAAATGGTCTAATAACCAGCTCAAATATTTAAATGTTATACAAACAAAAACTATTAGAATTTCCTTGGGACTTCCTCAATGGACCCCAAATATCCTGCTCTTACAAATGGCTAAACAGGAAATTTTCTCTGAAAAAATAAGAGGACCGACAAATAAATTTTTTCTATCTTAAATATCAAAAAATCACTTTTCTCCTATGCACCTCAGTAGACTTGAAACAACAAATCTAGAAATCCTGAAAGGAGACAAAAACAGCCGCATGAATGTTTTTCGTATTTTGGCTATTAATAAATAACAAATTATATCAATACTCTGAATAATGTATTTCACTAATCTTCCTTGTTAGATTTATGTAGAGGAATTTGGATTTCAAAATAAAAATTTATCATTTCATGTAACAAAAATACAGTTTGAAGAAATAGTGAATCAGATTCAGAGGTTTTTCCCTAATAGCTACGATTACGTGAAAAAATCAAATTATGACATCAATAGCAGGTATCACAAGAAATGCAACTTTCACCTACAGAGTTAATCATATCAATTGGATATTTTTGTAGAAGCACTTGCCATATGCTAAGCTCTAGATGACTTAAAAGAATTAAACGAAAATCTGTAAATTCTTTCAAACAGCTATTCTGTGCTATCAGCATTAAAAAACTACAACATTAAATCCCAAAAATCTTTCATGGATTACCAAGTAAAATCCTCATTCAGTCGCATTTTCATACTAAGGCAATTCTGCTTTGGATTATGAACATTCGAATTTTATTTTTGAATGAACAGGTGGATTATCTTGCAAAATCAGTAACGGAATCAAATGTATATATTGACTGAATTGCCCCAGAAGACATCAATAACGATATTTTCCATGACAGAATGAAAAGAGCCAAAGAAAACTTTTATACAAACAAATATTTCTAAGTCTTAGGAAACATCCCCACCATAAACATTGCATCCAAATGGACAAAAAATGGAAGAGAGGAAATACTAAGCACTTAAATTATCAGCAAAGTGATCATAACCCCAGGGCTTTTGCACAAATTCAATTTAAATGATAATGCACAATTTAGTACCCGTAACCGTGTTAATGACTTGGAACATATTCTTTTGACTTGCAATAAATACGCGTCCATAGAAATCTTCTCTGGAATATACTAAAGATAGACCTATAGTACAATATTAATTTCAACGAATTTTTGGAGAGAACCGTACCTAATAAACAAATTTTCAGAGCATTCTTGCAGAAGATGAAATATTTTGATATTTATTGAATTAAAAAAAAATCTGAGAAAAGGAATTATAGCATTTGTTTCTTTATATCCCACAAAATATCAATCAATCAATCGTTTCCATTTTGCGTTCGTGTTATTTCGCTTATATTAATCCGAGTTTTTTATTCGATATTTTACTTTATTTTTAAAATTAAATTCACAAGTTTATTCTTAAAAATATGGTTAAAGATCGATCATATCATTCTCAAAAAAGAAAGTTTGAGGGAAAACAAAACACTAGTATTCAACTCCTTTAACCTGTCAAGAAGAAAAGGCTGCAAGTGCAATGAAGCTACAACTTTCTAGCTAACCTAAACATGATGAAAATAATCCATCAGGGTATTGAACTGGGTATATAATTACTTATTTACAAATTTTATTAATGTTTTCCCTGTTGTGTTATCAAACAAAAAAGTGTATAACAAGTTTTTTGAGTCTTGAGTAGGATTCTAGATTTGGATTTTTACAGACTTTTCCTATATTGGAAACTCTGTTGTCTTATATCTTTATTTTGTTCATCCTAGAAGATAGACAAATTTAATTAGATTAACACTCGTTATGATTATTGCTTAAGATAGACAGGAAGAGGTTTTTCATCAAGTGGAAGCTCTGTGCTATTTTGTATCAACATCCCTTTCTTTACAAGATTGCATGTACATGAAAAGAAACTTCTTAGTTCTGCTGCTTGTGTTGGAGAAAAGTAATGAATATATGATGCAGCAAAAAATATTTGATAAGTAAAGAAATATGTAAATGATGTTAAGTATTATGGAGTTTCAGTGAATGGTACCAGGCAGCCCAGTGGAGTTTCAACACTCAATGGTTGTGCGAGTCTAATATCTAAACAATACAAAAATTGTGGACTTAGTATGTGTGTGTGTGAAACTCTGTCTTAGTACTGCAGAAGCCACAATTCTAAACTGCAAAATCTTAAAATTCACTGTAATCGCCTTAAAGGATCTTCTTCAAACGGGGGATTGGTTGATTCTTACTGTATTTTTGAAAGATTATAAAATAACAAAATTTTGCGGTACACGGACTAGTATGGGAATGGAGATTCGAAAGCTTTCCATACTGTTAAAATATATTTGGAAAAGACTCGGCATCCAAATTATAATGTACTGGACATATACAGAAAAAGTGTTGAAACAAGGATTAGTAAGCTGAAAAATACAAAAAAAACTAAGGGAGAAAGGAAACCTCTGTCTGAAAAGCAGTTTGATAAATAAATTGCAAAACTACTATTCGAAGCAATGTTGGAGACTTGAATAAAATGCAGTGTGTAGGAATCGCAGCATTTTTATTGTTGCCCCTTGAAACATGGATAGTGATCTATCGGATACGGAACCTGATATAAATTTCAGAGCTAAAACTTTGAAAACACTATTTCATGAAAAACTACCAGAACAGCCCTCAAATATTATTAATATTATCAAGCTAGTTTATATGAATGTGAGATCAGAATCTCTTAAAAACTGCCCGAGTGGCAAAACCCAAAGTTCTTAATTTTTCAATGCAATTAATGAATCTTTTAACGCAATTCTGTGACCTAAAGAAGTAATTGTTGAGCCCCATTTATTGCATTCAAAGTACCTGCATAGCTACCATATAGCTTAATAATGAATTTAATGGTTTATTATCCACATTAAATGAAATGAACATTATTTCTGGATATTACGAAATACAAGTGCAAACAAAGATGAATTGAAGATTCGAAGAGCTATTCACTACTAACAGCAAAAGCTTGCAGAAGAAACTTTAGAACTAACAGAAAAAAATGAATATCAAAATTGAGGAGAGGAGGAAAGAATAACCTAATAAAACTGAAGAATTTTAAATAATAGCTTTAATTGACATATAAGTAGTTATATATTTAAAAAATATTTTTTGAATATTGATATTATCACCCAAATTTTAGCAAGAACAACGTGATATCTCCACTACAATGCACCTAAATTGAGAATACAATTTTGTAAACATATTTTAAAATACCCTCAGAGTGCTACAAACTGCAGGTTTTGAGGTAGTTACATTTAATCACGCTTTATATTAGCTTTCAGTTCAAAACTATAAAATAATTTTGACGAAAGATCATTAACATCAAATTCGAATTCTAATGGAATATTTATTTTTGAAAATAATTGTTATCGTGCAGTTACTGATATTTCAAATGGATAGAGAAATATATATATGAAATGAAAATTCATTATATCTGGTGATTTTTATATTTTTCAGTTCATTTTAACATTTAAAATTTTGCTAAAAATTAACAAAAATAACTTTTTTTCTCAAAAGATTATTATATATATGTGTGTGTGTGTTTGTATGTATGTGTGTTTGTGTGTGTGTGTAATTAATGTTAATAAGACAGTATTTAATCATACAAGATCATAATGAAATACAGATTAACCCCTTGCCAGTGTCTCCCGAATCCAGTTCGGGCAACTACTACGTGCAGAATTTATAATGCCCAAACTGACTTCGGGCAGGAGAAAAATTAAACCCGAGCTGAGTTCGTTTCTACTTTAGGATACTTAATCCACTATTTTCCTAATAGATGGCATTAATGGTCATAGTTTTTCACCAATTACGACTTCAGTCGAGGGAGGGAAAATGTGGGTGCTGTCAGATAAATTAAGACACACTTGGATTGATAAACAAAGACAGAGTTTTGCTTTCTCATTTAGTTTCGGTTGTTTTTCAGTGAGTTTTTTTGCCAATAATTTTCTTTTTTTGTAATATCCGATTCAGATACCGATGTGGAGTACAGTTTAGGTATTTTTAATTAATTAGGTATTAATTTTAATTAATTAATTAATTAATTAATATATTTAAAATTTTATTTTTTGTAATAAAAAACTTTTTTCTACCTTTTATAATAATATAAAGAACAAAATTAAACAGTCAAATTTTTTTTCCATTTTTGGTCCCTTTTTCTGAAATATATGTCACTATTAAAGGGTTAAAACCTCTAAAGAGAAGCATGAAAAATGTAGTAAATTATCAAAATAACCAAACAAAGTTCAAAAACTGTTTTAAATTAAAACCCACAAAATATTATAATAAAAAAAACTAAAATTTACTGAAATACAAATTTTACTTAACAATTTTAATAGAAGCATATATAAATCATCAATTAAAATTTACAACTTAGTTAAATACTAAAGTATTTCAAAAATAGCATAACACGAGAAAACAGAAAAAAAATAATAATGAAAAAAAAAAAAAAAAAAAATGGAGACGATGCAATATGAATTTGGTCCCATACTTTGGAAAGGGTAACCAGTTTTACAGATCCAACTATAACACTTCACTAATTACATTATCAGTTAAGGAATCAACCAAAAATATCAAAATTTTAGAAACGGATATAATTTAAATTAGAAAAAAAAAGTAAACGAATACATTAAAACCTAGAGAATTTTCTATCAACTTAAAAATTATCTAAACCCATTAATTTTTACTGGATATTATTTTAAAACCTAAGAAATTATAATTTTTGGGCTAATCGCTATCCAATACGGTGTAATAAGTATTGTAAAACAGTCAATATATTGATTGATTGATTTAATGTACAAAACTAAAACATTTCCTAAACACTTTACAAATTTTAATTATTTAACCATCTAAACCTAGTAATACTTTTAAATTTAATAAATTATAAAAAATAAATTTATGTAAAATAGTAAAATTAAAACTTATAATTAGTAACAGAAGCTGTTCTAAAAATTTGCGTATCACTTTGTTGACCATAAATTAAAAATAAAACAAATATTTTTAAGCAAAATCAAAATGTTAATCAAATGCTAAAGAACAAATCCCCAGCATATATATATATATGTTGCCTTTTGAGCCTGTTTCTGTCAATTGTTCTGGACTTTGAACCTAGTCATAATGTGTCTTTGTGTCTTAAGAAATGAGATTAAGCAGAAACAATACATATTTTGAAATATATATATATATAATTTTCATAGAGGAGCATTTCACAAAGATTATCAGTAAGATGACTTTTAATTTTTTAAATAAAATACCCTGATGAACGTCTACGAGTTAAAAATTTAGAAGAATGTAGGTATGGTGGAAAAAATTGCATAATGTCAATACATTCACAAAACTTCTTTCTTTGCTGCAAAACGGGGTTTTTTACAACGAAGCATTCTATTTATGATATCTAAAGCATTTATCATTTCAGAACATCTTTATCTGAATGTCACGAGAAAAACTTTAAAACATCTATTTTATAACAACGATGCGGAGTTTATTATTTTAAAAATTTCTTCCAAAATATTTCTAGCATACTTTAAGTAAGTTTATGTAGATAACGATTATAAACTAAAGGTTTTGACGATCTATTCACAAATAATTGAGCCAAGTAATAAAAACAATTAATACTTATTAAAATGTTTCTGCCCCTAAAAATAATGAAATCCAGGGCGTTTTAACCCAAATGTTGTCCAAAAATACGTTAACATGCAATAAATTTTTGAAATATGAAATAGAGGCTTCAAGTAAGTGTTTAATTTCCCCCCTCATACGATATGACATTCACTTACGTCAATGTAATTAAATTAAATTTCTGTGTTTGCAATAAAAGTATCAGGAAATGTTAAACAACTTTTTAAAATTTTCATTTTGTCATTCTATCTAAATCAAATATAGCAGGAAATTCCTGTAGATACTATGTTTACCCCTTTTAATCTTTTTTTTTCTTCTAAAAAAAAAGAACATATGTTCTCTTTTACAAGATTTTACCTTCTATTCAATACATTTATATTTTTTCTCATACTTTTACCGCTTTTCTTTTTAAGTTACATTTCCACTGTAACTTCAGTTACACTTCCATCTTATTCACGTTGAATATCACCTTCTTTGCTTCTAAGAGATGAAGATTTCCCAGTTAATACATTAACAAGCAGCCGATACTTTTTTCTGTTCGTTTTAAAAGGAAAATACCGTAGAAGGTCCGAAATAAAGATAATGAACTGCAAGATTAAGTCATTCGAATCAAATACTAAAGTTCGAACTCTCAAAGTTTTTTTTCACTATAAATATGATGTCTGAATCAAATTTTAGAGAAAAATGGTTAAACAAATAGGTTTTTAGTTGGATTTTTCATTGTAGTAGGGATTCTATTTTCATGATAGTCAGATTTGATCAGTTTAAGTTTCTTTCATTTCATTCAAGAGTATATTTTTTAAAATAAAAAGAGAGAAAACACATTAATACATATCATTCACTTAAAGTTAACGGTTTTGTATCTGAATTTTATAAAATGATTTTTTTCTTCTAATTAAATATCCTAGTTTACCTCACTGCGTTTGTGGAAAATTAAGGAATTTAAAAAATTATAAGGTTTGTGATGAAGGGTTCTATCGCGATTTTCCTTTCAACTAACCATTGCGGTTCTTTCTAATTGTGTTTGAATTTAAAATCACTTCCAATAAAATAAAACGCTGTTTATGTACATTTGACTGAAATTATAAAGTGTAATGAATAGAATAGACCAGATACACATATTAGCAGAGAAAAGTTTCATATTGATGTTAAAAGTTATTTACTTGATGATAGAATCAAAGTGAGACGTCAGAACCATCAGCGATCAAAGGCATCTTAGAAGAGATTGAAAGTGGATTAAGGAATTAAACCCCAGTTCCAGTTATTCTACTAACTCGAACCCAAGGGAATCGGTAAGAAATAAATTAATTTAAAATTTCAAATGATAATTTAAGCACTTTTACGCAAAGTAGCCACAGATAGAGTAATCGGAATTTAAATATTTGCCACTTAAATAAAAATAGATTGATTTGGTTAATCCATTTATGAATTTACATTCATTGAAATATTATCCATTGTACATATATTTAAAACTTATAATGGAAAATGAAACTATTAATAACCAGCGGGCATTACAAGGGAATTAAATATATTCTGAGTAAAAGAAGTGTAACTGCTGTAGGGTGTAATAATAATTTATGAATAATATATGATTCTGCTTATAACATTTCTCTGATCATTATTTCGATTGAATGAACCGTACATTGTTTGAAATGTGTTAAATAATTTTCACTGTACCTTCTTAAAAATAATATCAAAATTATTAAATTCTATGCTATTCTTCATAATTTACATTATAACATGCATTGTATAATTATACAATATTTTACTGGTATATCCTACAATTAGTTTAAACTATCACGTTCACACATTCCTGAACAATTTTCTGTCTGCTAGGGATAAATGAAGGCGAAGCCTTATTAATAAAACATGCTATGCCATGTTAGATTCAGATTCTAATAAATCAAATAAAACACTAAAATGCGCCTGAATTAGAAAGGTGCTATTATTCCGAGAGTTTGTAGTAGCGACTATTATTAAAAGTTTTCACCCCATTGTCTTTCGATGGATATAATATCGTGTTTAAAGAAAAACTCTTTACCAAATAAGTTACTTTCACCGCATTATCTTCTGCGTAGACATCTCTCTTCATTGTTATATCGAAGGATTTATAAGTAAAGTAACTTAGCAGAGGATGTGAGATCTCCTCCCTCCTATCTCATCTCTAAATCCATATTCAAAACTTCAAAGACGTATATCGACGACTTGATAACAAATACGAAAAGAGAGGCGCAAGTTTCTTATTTGATAACAAAGTTTATTACGAATTGTCGTGCATTAATTGTGTGCATTTAATGAACGGGTTCTTTCGGATGTCATTAAAATTGCATCGATGATTCCTGAAAGACAAGAAAGAGTTATTCTTAGTATCGGAAATTCAAAATGACAGGGTAGGGAAGCAAATGATATTTAACTCTGTTATCAAGGATAAAGTTCAAAATGGGCACAGCTAATTGGCTCTAGATTAAGTATCTATTTTAATTGGACAACTACTTCAAGATTGAAACAATATTATTGGATGGTTTTTATCGATTTCACAATTCCCGATCGAATTACTATATTGAAATGTTGCGTATATTTCTTTTCCGAATTTTCAGCACAGAATATTTTTTCCGAAATCCGTTTAACATGTATTTTTGGAACAGTTAGTTTAAATACTTAATAATTGCTTTTTTAATACCGAAACTAGCGTAACAGTGAAATAATAACTTCCGATTTGTATTGAAAACATGAGTAGATGTATTTGAATGTCAAGTAAAATTAGAATAATAAAGTCTAGATTATTATAAAAAATAATAAAATGTAAAGTCTGGATAGAGAGTAAAGAAAGGAATGTTTGCCCAGGAGTTAGCAATTAGGTGTTCCTTTAATATAACATATAAATAAATATATCCCTATTCCTATCTGATGATTAAAATTACTCAATAAAACTATTCACTTGAACTGAATTAAAGCATGTCATCGATTTTGAACAGTGATGCAAACATGGAAGAAATTCTCTTTGTAAAAGCCCAGATACGCCTTTTATTACTTAATAATTCCTTTTTTTATCATGAAACTCTTAGGCTATTGAATTAATTTATCGTATATTAAAGAATTATATTGTTGTGCTAAAAATGCTCCTTTATCACACGGCCAGAATTAGTAATTTTGTTAAAAATTTAAGAACTTGTACAATGTTAAATAAATTAAGGTAGTAATTAATTTAAATTAAATGGCTTTGAATTATAATTGAACCAGTGAAGAGTTTATTAGCTCAGATGTTATACTTTCTTACAACTAAGTTACATTCTTTCAAAATATTTACAAGTTATGATGGTAATACAATTATGAGTCACATATTTTAATTATCTGGCTAGGATGAATAAGACTGTATAGAATAAAGAATTTAATTAATATATTTCTAGAAAAATATGTAGCAATTGCTTTGTTAAGAACTATGAACTTTAAACTTCAGTCTAATGTATCCTTAAAAAATGGCTTTTAACATAGCATTATTATAAAAACAAGATATAAAATTATAAATTGTGATATTAACATACACTTTTTGTCTAATAAATATACAGATTGTAGTTTTAGCTTATTTATAAAACAAAATTTAAGGTAAAACAATTTCATCCCCTTTAAAGTACTCTCCATTTGAAGCAATGCATTTATATTCTAATTTTTGTAAAAATCTCTTTAAATCCACAGAAGTTAGCTCCTCAACTGCTTCGTCGTTTCTCGTTTATTATTTCAACATCGTCTCCATGGTGCCCTCACATAACCATCTTACACTTCGAAACCAAGAGCGTATAACACGGGGCCAGATCTGGAGAGTAAGGAGTAAGATCAAGCTTGGTGATCGAATTTCTGTCCAAAACCCCGTGAACAATCACTGCAGAAAGTATAAGGATATTATCATGATGCAGAAACCATCATTCATCGTGACACAAATTTGGCTATGATTCGCCGATTAGCAACAACAAGATTCTGGATACGTTCAATGTTTTCTTCTACAACGTAAGTTGAAGGTCTCCTGGCTTTAAATAATTACGACCGTTACTGAAACACTTAACACTTGAAAAAAGTTGTTTTTCTCAGAACGCTATTTCCGTTCTCTGTCCTCCGAGCGCAATTTTTAGATCAGGGAACAAAAATAAGTGACTTGGGGCTAGATCTGGTGAGTAAGAAGGGTAGTCAAGCAGTTTAACCATGATTTTCACCATGGTAACCACTGAGGTGTGAGACGACTCATTGTCTTGATGAAAAAGAATTTTTTTTCCTGCAAATGTGGCACCTGTAATGCACCTGTAATGATTTTTCATCTTTGAAGATAATCGATAAAAATTACACCATGACTACCCCAAAAAAACAGTCGCCATCACTTTCTCATCCGAAAAACCATTACAGGAGCATAGTACGCATTGTTTCTTGACAAGCTGAAGGCAGAAATTATGAAAAACGGCCACAAAACAGTTTTTGCTTTTTTGGAGCAGATTCCCCTTCGCAATCCACTGTTTTGATTGTATTTTTGTTTCCGGCGTAGAATGGTGTATCCAAGTTTCATCTACAGTAATTAATCGGCGCCAAAACTCTGAATCATTTCATCTAAACTGCGCCAACAGACCGTTAGATAAAGTTCGTTCGAACACGTTTTTGGTCTAATGAGAGCAAATACTTTCTCATGCCTAAATCTTGAATCAATATGTGATAAACACGTTCTTTGGACATATTCATAGCCTCTGCTATCACTTTTACTTTAAATCGATGGTCGTCTAGCACCCTTTGGGGAACTTAAAAGATATTATCGTCAGTGGTTACAGCTTTTGGATGTTTCGAACGTTCATCGTCTCCCAAGCTGGTACGGCCACGTTTAAATTTAGCTGCCCAAATTTTCACCGTGATAAATAACGGTGCAGAGTTCCCGTACATAGCGTTAAACTCATTTTTGATTTGCATAGGCATATTGAGTTAAAAAAGAAATATTTAATGACCGCTTGATAATCGATTTTTTCCCCTTTTTTACAAAAACATTCATATCGACTCGCTCAAACAATTGTCAAACAACTGGGCATCCAAAATGGCTGAAATTTTCTGTGAGTACCTGTCAAAAGATACGCAACCACATTACTTAGCTTTTATTGACAAGCGCTGTCACCTTCATGTTCAGGTAAGAAACTTTTTTGAGACCACCCTCGTATGTATGATTCAATCAATTACTTTCCCATTTATTCTCGGCTTGTATTATTTCCTCTGCTTTTAAATGAAATTTTTATTACTTAAAATTACGTACTTCATTTCATTATTTTTTGTTCATATAAAATTAATTTTTATTAGGCTAAATACTTATAATTTGTACTTAACTCTCAAAGTATTATGAAATATTCAGGCGCGAAAAACATTCAATAAACTTGACTATATTGAATTATATATGCATGTTAATTATGAAACTTACTTGTTTATAATTAACAAAATGGCTTTAGGCAAAAACACGAGGTATATTGGCAAATCACTCAAGTGTACCAAACTCCCTAAGCAGAGTTTGAAACAAAATTCCCCCTCCCGGCCCGAGAAAGATTCTCAACACTCGGAAACTTTATTTATATATTAAATATACATTATATGTGCAGAAATACAAAGATTCTTAACCAGAGAAGGTGCACAAGGAAATTCGAATCCAAATACAGGGCACAAAAAAGAGACTCCTCGCAATGATTAAAATACAAACAGGTCGGGAAAACGAAAAAAAAAAAGCCATTTTAACAAGACTGTCAAAGAAAATATCAATATCAACAGATTTTATGCAATGTTAATTATATGGTATACAATAATTAGATAGATAAGAGAGATCTTTTTTTAAAGAGATAACATAACATAAAAATAACCAACATAAATATTTGCTATGAATAGTTTTAGCATTCATACAGAAAGTATGAGATATATTTATTCGTGAGGGAAACCAAAAACTTATCTGAAACGAACCAGGAATCCAAACAGCAAAATCTTAAGCCATAAACTCAAATGGTCAAGCTGGAAATAGATACTAATTATTTAACTATACAAGTAATGTACAAGAATTCATAATACAAGAATACAAGTAATGTGTATAGAAAAAAAGATGATCAAAATGAAGAATAACACTACAAGTACAAAGAATATAATTGTAATAAAATTAAATACTTACAAAGTTCAATAACATATTTACACAAGAAATCTATAAAGCGTATTTTCAAGACCATGATGACCAATTGGGACGGACTGCGAAAGTTTGAACTATGGTCAAGTGCAACGAAGACAACATCTGGATTATGCACTTCCCGCTCCAAAATTCCACATCACGCCTGTTCAGTCTGCTGTCTTTTTTTTTTTTATTTTTAAATCAGAGAGGTTTATTATAAGGCACCAAGACGGCTAGAGGTTTATTGTAAAGCCACAAGATGATGCTCTTTTCCCTTGGAATAGATTTTTTTTTCTTGTATTCGACTGGATGTGCAAAGAAAAGATCGTTGATTCGCATATAGATGCGAAATCCAATATAGTTTGGAATTACTGAATATTATTTTATGTTTGAGCGGTCAGTAGTAGTTAATAGAGAGAAATTTAATTACTTCTAGTAGTAACAACGCCATAAGAGGGTGTAGAGGCTTGATAGATTCGATAATCATTAGTCTATCTAATCGGCGGATCATCAGTTTTATCATGTGCTCGCGGCAGCCTAGTGGTCATGATCGTGGATTCGCGGTCGGTGGTTTTCGTCGAGTCCCAAGTTCGAGCTTTGATGCCACTAAATACCCGCCGTGTAGCAGGGCTGATACACGCTAAATCTTTCGGAATGCAAAGTCCAGATCAGGTGTCGTCCTCGTCACTTGACAGAGGCTCAAAATTAATTGAAACAAAATTGAAGAGGCCAATAGCCCTCGTCTAGTGCAACGTTAATGAAACCAAAACAAATCAGTTTCATCATGACTCAAGCAAACGAATTAAGGGAAAGAATGCCAGCCACGGACTCGCGACCATGAACACTCGGCCACCACACACATAAAGCAAAAAAAGAATAATTAGTATTATTTATAAACTTCTTTATTTATACTCTTACATATCATTTTTACCTCTTTTCATTATTTCAGTTTCAGAAATATATAGTACGAGACTTTATCAGTAACCTGAGACATTTTCTAATCTGCGTTCTTAACACTTATATCGTATAATTGAAATTATACAGTCAATTTAAATAAATGTACTGAAGAAAAATAAAACATTTTTTTTCGTAACATTAGCTATTTATTATTATATATGTTCAATAAATACCGATTTGTCCAAATACTTAAAATTCGGCAACCATTTTATTAAAATTTATATTAACAATATTGTATTTATTGAAAATTTTACCAACGGACTCGATAATTATAGCATTATATAAGGGGTTGTACAAAAATAAATTGAATAGAGGTAACTTTAGAGGTTATTTTTACGTTTCAATTGGTGCATTGTAATTCATATCGTAATAAAACGAAGAAAATGGATGAAATTCCGAAAAATGTATTGAAATTTTTCTTTTTCAAAAATTCCATTATCTCTTTCATCCATCGCATGCATTTGTTTTCGTCACAAGTGAGCTTTTCTATTCATAAATTCAAAATAACGCTTGGAATTTTCAGAATGCATCTATGTGAAAATTCTGAATATGTTTTCGTTGACTTCCATTATATACAGAGATTCAAAACAGTATTTGGGCAAAACAAACATTCAAACAATTTTTGAAAGAAAAATCAGCTGTTTAATTTTAACAAAACGTTTTTCTTTCATGTCATATTTGATGACAAAATAAAATTTTAAAAAGCTCAAAATTAATATCAACGTTGTTCAATAATTTTAAAATAATACGCATCTGGCGTTCTAACTAAAAGTATTGTTCTAAAAAGTATTAGAGCACGCATAAACATAATTTTTTAAAAGAAATGCTGTATATATTTCATAGAAAAGTGTCCGTCTCCTTTACGTTTTTATGACTTCCTTCAATCTTTAAGGCATAAATTTCACCATATTTTCACACAAATTTCCTTCTTTTTTTACCATTCTGATAAGAGTCTACCTCAAAGCTCATTTTTTTGTAGGAAACTTTATATTTAGGAATTGTATTTTCCAAATGATCCGAAATGGGTTAGATGAGATTGAGAAACGGATTGTGTGCAGGTTTTCTGATCAAACGTAGACAGTTATTCAAAGTTAATGTCTGCAAATATGAGCATCTTGTATTTTGACTCATTATTCTGATAAAACTCTAAATTTGATAATATGATCATTTTTTGAGCGTTTTGTTTCAAATATTGTCTCAAAATCTATAAATAAACAAATCTGTCTATTTCCCTAAAAAATAATTGAAGATTTCCAACACCAGTACCAATAGCACAATTTCAAACACTCTTGCCGCTTCAATATGTTTCACAAGAAGAGCGAAAATCTTCATTTTAAATTCAGTATTAGGTTTAAGCAGTACGCTTGCTTTTTGTTTCTCTATAAATGTTGTACTTGTTTTTCATCTACAATTATAATCGATTTCCAAATTTCTAGAGGCTTTGGAATGTAGGTTTTAGAGTCGAGACTTTCCATTTGCTTTACTTATGAATGATATTTTTTCAAGCTACTCATCCATGAAATAATTTTTTCTTAAAATGTTTCTTACAGATCCGGTATTGACTGACTTGTTGAACCTCTGACGCATTTCCCATGTCAATTTTATTGCGCTGATTTCAAGATTTCAAGTCATATTTAGGAATAGAAAATTCTGCTCTTTTGGAGGAACTTACTCATTGTTGTTTATTTTGAAAGAACAGTTATTTTACCTGTTCTTTGATTCATTTGATCTTTAGAATCCTCGAATCAAAACCTTACAGGTATTTGAATGTAAATACAGTTATTATATACGATTAATTTACACATCTGAGGAAAAATCGAATCGGTTGAGTTTTTTTTTAAAAAAAAAAAATCACATTTTATATTACATTAATACTAAATCACTCATTATTTTCTAATTTTATCAAATGATAGAGAAAATAAAGTACCTTTGTTAATTTCTTAAATACGAGTATTTCTCATATATTTATGTATTGAAAATAAATAAACTGAAGTAAATGCTGGCAAAAAAGACTTTGAAATAATTTTTTTGTTATAAAGTGTATTATGAATTTTAGGCAAAACCATTTAATATTTTTATAGAAAAAAAATTAAATAAAAAAATCCTATTCTATTGCGTTAACATGCAGTGTACAAGATATTACACTCTTACACAAACACACAAAATAATAAATAAATACGGCTTATTTGAGTTTTCTGTATCTTCAAACATTAAATACTTGCATAAACTTGCCTATTTATTTTCTATATTTTTAGTAAAAGTAAAAAAAAATTAATAAATTTACGCATGAAATATGTTAAACATTAATGTTCCTTCTCCAATCTTATTCGCTTTCCTAATATACAATAATAACAACAAATAAAGAGAAAAATTTTATAAAATGTTCTTTATAAACCATTCTTGAATTTAATTAAATTCAATTTGATGGCAATGTCAGATGTTGCTCCTGCTGTATCGAAATATATTCAAGTAATTAGTCTTATATTATAACCTAAAAGGCATGTTGCAAATAAAAAATATTTGTTAGGAGAATTGTAAATGTAGTACTCAAATTCTTATGCGATAATATGCATATAAATCTTTTTTCGCTTTCTATTTAAAATTTCACAGGAAAAAACCCCGATGATTTTAGAATCGTTACCTAAATTCAAAAATAACAATATAAATTAGATTGAAAATAAAAAAGTGCAATTCAGAACGGATAAGATTAAATTTTGATTCCATTTCGATATAGAAATCGATTACGAAACGAACGCGAATAGGTCAAAAGAATCGAAGACCTGCCTTGCGACTACTTCATCTATTTCGGAATCGTTTACCTCTCCTTTAGCAATGCGGACTAACTTCAAAGATTTTCGCGACCTACTTCGAAGGTCAGCCACCTGAAAGAACTAGTTATGTTTCCCTTCAATGTTTTTCTTCTAATTGGAGCTTACTACCCTACGCTTTGTTCGGATCTGTTTGATGGGTTTAGTTTTTTTGGAAACGGCTACTGGTAACGGACCTCGTAATTTTGAGCCTCGGTCAAGTGACGAGGAAGCTGGCACCCTCCCTCCTAACTTCCACACCACACCAACGGGAGAACTTTGGGGCCCAACAGATTTAACTTGCATCAGCCTCAGCTATTCGGCGGGTCTTTGGTTGCCACGGATCGAACCCGCGACTGAACGAAAACCGCCGGTCACGAATCCGAAATCATGACCACTAGGCTACCGCGGCCTCTGTTTGATGGGAAAACCTGCTACCGAAAGATATAGCTCTTTCGTTGTTTTTTTTTTCTTCCCACTATCGTTCTGGTTACAACTAACCTCGCCTCAGGAGTACACAGTAGGATTCAATTAGGTCAGGGCTTGTACGATAACTTTTTTAAACTGGCGTTAATTTTTCAAGTTCGGTGCTTTACGTTTCGACCATTTTTCTTACTGATAACTTTCTTCCCCTCCCCCATACTAAGTAGCAGCTTTTGCTTAAATCAGGGGTGTCCATCCCACGAGCCGTATTTATTTTCATTTCCCCTCCATTTAAATGGTGAATTTTTTTCTGTTTTGGTAATATTTATGACTGAAAATTGCTTGTTTATAAAGACGTATTAGTTTATTTTTAAATGTTTCCCGTTGTCTGTTTCAACCCGATTCAAGGAATGTGGCCACATTAACCGAATCTCAAGCTCATGGTCGGTATTATTTCAATCGAATCATGGGTTTGAGTTCTGAAGACACTAAAAAACGCTGGCTATGCACGGTAAATCTGTCAAGGGTCAAAGTCCTCATGCCGGAATGGTGTGTAAGTTTGGAGAGGGGTTGTTAGCTTAGGTGACTCGGTAAGGTATCAAAATCATGTGGTCCGTCACCGATTCCCATCGAATAACTTCTAAGTGAGCAAATAATAAGTTAATTAATAATTAATGAAAACTGATTCAAACGTCTACTTTATACAGCCAATATTCTCTGGAATTTTGATACTCGATCAAATGAGGAAACAGAAATGTTAGCTGGCTCCCGACTGTCTTCTTTACTCTGACTTGAGAATTTCGAGCCCCATCAGATTTGAGGTACATCAACCTGTGGCCTCCCTTGCTACATGATGGTTTTTGGAATTATGAAGCTCGTGCCCACTACCGTTATGGGTATATTACTGTACTAACCCACCTTTACTGAGTGATGACCTAAAAAGACGTGGTGAATTTACGAGGAATGTTCAGAAAGTAAGATTATTCAACATTTTAAAAAATCGAAAATTGACGTATTTTCGAAAATTTTACAAATTAATATGCGTTTATCAAATATTATTTTTCGACACAATCACCTTCTTTCTTTTAGTATTTTTGAGCCGACTGATGAGCTTTCTTATACAGTCGTCAAATATGTATCCCTTCGTCTTTTTTGTCCATTGTCTGACGGCACTTAGTACATCAAAAACCTTTCATCACTCATAAACAACTTCAGAGAAGTAAAAAGGTAAAACTTTTAAGGTACCAGATCTGATATCTAAGTGGAGTGGTTGATGATAATGCAACCGTATGAGTCCAAGAGTTACTTTTTTTTCATTGGCTGAGGAGTGACGTGCACTGTCAATCAACAATCACACTCTCTTCGATCACATTCTCCATCTTTTATTCTTTATCACACTATAAAATACTTTTAGAGTTCCTCAATACTGCTGGATTGTAAATGATTCCCCCTGGAACAAAAACTTAAATGGGGAATATCTCTTTATGGTCACTAAAGACAGAGACCACGACGTTTTTGAGTGCATTACGCTCCCGACACAACTTATGCATATTTATTATGAATCACGACACTATTCCAATAAACAGTTTTTATGTCGTTAAAAGTTTGGAACGGTGTACTTCCCTTTGCGAGCGGAAACCGAATTATGTTCTGTAACTCCCAGTTGGTAGGAATAGGAATCAAGACAATCAATTTAACACGACACTTCAACAAGAGTTTTCAACCGAGTGAGACAAACGAAAGCATATTTCACATCCAAGATTTTGATCTTGAGCGCAGTCCTGCCAATATAGACGAAAAATATTCTCTTTGAGAATCAGAGCCTCTTTATTCTTCCCTATGGACACCCCTTGTATTACATTATTTAATATCGATTTACAGATTTGTTTTTATCCACATACGCGAATAACAGTTGAATAAACTGTCCGATCATATCCGATCATACCGATATCATAGCATCTCATGTTTAGTAAATCTATAAATTCAGGCTATTTGCAGTATATTTTAGAATATAATGGAACAAAGACATATAATTAAACCATGAAAGGAAATTAATTATTTTTGTAATAGAATACTCAACCATAAAATTATTGATATATCAAAGCATATTCACTCTCATAAGTAGTATTATACCTACAAAAGATAGTTATCAGGCGCGAATATATAATAAAATAACATTTTAAAATTGTAAGCTTGTTTAATATTATTATTTAATAATTATTAATAAAATGTAGAAGAAAAAGAAATGAAATTTCAGACGAATGGAGCTGTACTATTTTTCTTAATAGTTAGATGAAGTTAGCTTTTGTATAAAGTCCAATTTAGTCTAAATAATGTTATTAATGTTTATAATAGGCCAATAAAAAATACAAATATGTAAGTAAGCAAGTAGTCAACTTGATTAAAAAATTTATTTATAATACCTATGAAATGAATTACTTCGAGTACATAACATAAATCATATTTGTATATTATTTCTTTTTAGCAATTTATATAGTAAATTACTTACAGGCGAGTAACGAAGGTGGCTCAAAAAGTACCCGCTTTAGTAATGGGAAAGGGGTAATCACTCGTTGTCCATTGATCGCTTATGCTTTTTTTTTTAAGAAGTTCATTAGTTTGATACCCGATAATTCATTCAAATAAAAATTTTGAATGAACTTTGCAGTGAAGTCTTATTCACTAATTAATCTTGAGAGTACATTTAGTTTATAAGAAAATTGCTTCAGTTTTGATTTTCCCACTGAACTTGCTCTGGTTTCAAAAAAAAAAAAAAAAAAAAAAAAAATTCCCCCGTTAATATTTTACATTTAAACATATTTTTTTATAAATTTAAGGAAATACTATACACCATTAAATGGGTTATTAAAGTATAAAAGGAAGACCTCCAAGTTTCTTTAAAACGATTATTAATTCGGTTCCTTCCCCCCCCCCTCCCGAAAAAAAAAAGAGTTAGATCCTCTTTCAAAACACAGCTCGTATAACAACAAGGGACAGAAGTGAATCACGAAACAAAGATTGTAATGGCCTTCCCCGTCTAAATTTAAAATTTCTGGGGTTGTTGTTCACTTTTATTAAATCCCTAGATAGGTATCTTAAATCCTCGTAAGCTGTTCTGATAACAGTCTGCTGTGTTTTGTAACGCAGCCTGAAATGAACAGAGAATCAGAATAAGTAGTCTGAATTCTTAACGACCTATTTATAGAACATAATCTTCATCATTTTTTTTTCTACCAGATAATCTGTTTCTTCAAATCCTCTGTTTCAAATCTGATTTAAGAAAATAATCAAAAGGACTTCCTTTTATTTATCTACTGAGGAATTCTTAAAAAAATATTTTATGAATTATTTGGTTAAATTCTAAAACTTCCTTAGTTTCGTTATATTGAATATGTGTATACAAAAAAAAATCCATACATTTTTGCATCTGTAATTTAATCAAATCAAGCAAATAAATAATTTCTTGCGCATTATACCCTCGATAATAGAATGGATTACAAAATTCGAAAGCCTTTATGTTATTAGCAACAAATGCACAGATTCTGAGTAAGAACTGTTTTCCATTAAAAAGGATGGCTCCGTATTACAGTCTACTTGCTGTTTTTTTTCTAGTTTATTTCTTAGTTACAAATTAAATTAAATAAGTATCAGTTAGTTCTAATTTAAATTATCTCTTTTCTACGTTACTTCATCCACTTCATTTCGTATAAAGTTGAATTTCATTGAAGGCACTGTATAAAATGAACTCTTCTGATGAAACCAATTATTTTGAAAAATGAAGACAAAATTATACTTTTTAATAATTTGAGAAGAGTCAATTTTAAAATTTCTGTAGTCTACTTACTTCACAGTTTGAAAAATGTGTTAAAACTAACAAAATAAAAATAATAACAAACATAAAAGAAGTGAATTATAAGATCTTGATCCACGAAATGACAGTTTTATTTAAAAATAAAACTACATATTTGTCTCATCTTGAAGTTACTGATATACAAAAATGCTTTAGGTTTTGCATTTTTTGATTTTGCTTTTAAAATAAAGCTCTACTGATTCCGTTGATGTTATTATTTTTGAGAATTTGATAAGAAGAATGTTCGATAATTGAGCTTTAAAATTGCAAAAACACTTGCCATGCCATAGAGAAAAATATCTGTATTTGCGTTTTTATCAAAATGTGGTTTTTTCTGGTATGCTTTCCTTAAAATCTGATCAATTCATAGTACTGATACGTTTAACTTCCACACTCACAAATTTTAAGTATTGCGCAATTTTTATATAAAAATTATGTGTGTGGGAGAGAGAGATGTGAATTATTAAATCAATAATTTTTTTTTAATTTCACTGTAATGCACAGTTGTTCATTTTTAAATTCTCATACATAATTATTTATGTTTACAAACGAGAATTTCTTTGCATAAACAGATACACAAATATATAAATATCTCAATGTTAAATAAGACTTCCGTTTTTGTTAATTTAAAAAAAATTAAGGTTATTTAAACTTGACAAAAGAAGCTCATTTTCCCATACCGAAGGCGTCTCAGTTATCATAAGAAAATTTATTAGAACACCTTAATGGATCATACGATGCCGAAGAGTTTGGGATATAAATTAAGTTCGAATTCACAACGACAGTTTATTTAAATCTTTTAGAAAAAGTATTTTTTAAATAGTTTTGTGAGGTTGAATCCGCGAGAAAACGGAAGTAACACATATTTTGTGAATGACAAAAATGAATTGTGGAATTAGATTTTTTTTTACACATTATTGTTATAGAGACAGGTCTTACTTAACAATAAACATTTTTGTTCAAACAAATGTAATTAATAATTGCTTTCTGAAAATTGTAAAATTATTCTGACGAACAATATTTTTTTATAAAAAAATGGCGAATTGATGTTCTCGGCAAAGCTGAATTCATCATCAATAAAGCGTTGGCGCCAACACCAAATATTCATATTATTCTATCGTATACTTCAACACACTGTTTAATTCTATTTTGTTAACATTATTTAACATCAACTGAATTTAAATTTATAGTTATCACTCTCGCTCATCCCTTTTATTTTTATAGTGTCATTTTATATGAATACTTTCTGTGCTATCGGTTCTACTTTACCCCTCAAACCCATATTCACTTCCTGAAGAAGATGCAAAGAGATTACGGAATGAAATGAATTGTGTTTTCCAGTTGTTCTGCTTAACTCATCTCTAAAGTATTCGTAAGGGATATTAGAGCAGGGTTTCCCGAACTTCTTTTTTATCCACGTCTCCCCCCCCCCGTTGACTCGATTCCTTTCTGCGTACCCCTAGCTACATTGGATTCTTTCCACACACCCAAGCAGGCTCGGTTCCCTTACGCGTATATTCGGCCTCGAATCCTCCAGGCAATCTTCCCCCATCTCCATTCTGTTCTATTCCTTATAGAATACAGAATTTTATTTAATTCTAATACACTTATTCTCCAAAAAGGAGTAATAGAATTAAATAAAATTGCTCTATTTTTTCATTAAATAGCTATTATTATTAGCCCCCCAAGGGGCTATTGTTTTAGGTGGGACGTTTAGGCGTAGAAAATCAGTTTTGAAGTACGGGGTCACTTTTTTATATTAAGTAATTTCTTTTTTATAGTTAGCTTAAATATATTCAATTTGATAATTAATCGTTTACATTAATTTTAATTACATGTAGCAGATATAATATTCAATTTAATAATTTATCATTTGCTTTAACATTAATTACATTTTAACTTAAATACATTCAATTTAATAATTTCTTTCGTTTTAATATTGGAAAAGTTTACTATTGTCAATTTCTCGATATTTCATTGTTTATTTTAATTCTCATATTTAGTGGGGTAATTTACTAATTATATATATATATATATAAAGCGAACCTTGGGTGGATATATCTGTTCTTCGCAAAATTTTGCTTAGAACATTTTCTATTTTGCTTTTAATATTTTTATTTTTGAGGTAAGCAAACAAGTTAGCACAAAGATCGAAAAAGGAAAGAAATAATTGGATAATTTGGGGCTGTATTAAATTACAAATTTTTGAAAAATATTAGGCTCGAAAGAAAGAAGAAGATAATTTGTAATATCAAAACCTAAACAACGTTTTATTTGTCAATATATATATAGAGAGTATATATATATATATATATATATATATATATCTTCTTACACGGCGCAGACGGGAGAAGGGCAAGCTGATCCTAAAATCGAAAAGCAATTCCTCTTTCAGCGTAGGTTTTATTTATAGGGAGGTCTATATTACAACTGATAATATCAGCAAAAAGTTCTACCTGCTTTTAAAATTCTTTTTAATCTTTTTAAATTATCTCATCATTTATTAGCTCGGTGACTGTCATTACCGTTTCTTTTCCGAGTACCACTACCCCAGGTTGGAAGCTTCTGTATTAGAGGATGGAGAGGCTAAGTGAATTTTAGCTACAAGTAGGAGATATTACAAACGAATTATATAGAACGTAGACACTGATTATGATACGCTGAATCTTAATTAAGGTTTAAACATTGGCTTAATATTTTAACTGCAATTAACATCTTACTTTCCCCAAATGTATTTAATACCTTACGAGGTCTTCATATAGAGATTTGCTTTCGTTTTAGATCTCAAGCTGAAAGTTGTGAAAAGATTTTGATACAATAAGAGAACATTCAAGACTATGAAACATTTGTAAATAGATGTTTCTTAGTCTGCTTTATTTGTGAGCTTTCAGTGTTCTCCATTGTCACGTGCTTAGAATTTTACTGATGAAACCTCACTAGACATGATAACGGAAACATCTATGTATTTAATGTTAGACATTTTTTTTTATTTCTAAGTTTGAGTAATCTTCATCAGTGTTAAGAAAATTACAGCCTTAAAGCCTTTCAATCATTTTAGATATAACTTTAATTAATTTTTATACATACACATACCTTCAGAAAATACCTGCACATACCTTCAGAAAATACCTGCACATACCTTCAGAAAATACCTGCACATACCTTCAGAAAATACCTGCACATACCTGCAGAACCCACTACTTTGCATATAGATTAAACAAGCCCTTAAAAATAAATTTTGAATTTAACAATCTTAAAAATGCTTTTTAATTATAAAAAAAAGTATAATAGTATTTACTGTTCACTATACCATGAAAAAGAAGTAAATAAATCAATAGACTCCAACAATTTTTGTGGAGGGGCTTATGAAATACATATTGCTTTAAGCAAGTATCATTAGATGTTTTGCTTATTGTTTTCATTTCATTTTAATATTTCTATTTCATATACATAAGGAGACTATCTAATGCCTAGAAATGATGACACTTGTATTAGTAATTAATTACATTTAATGACATTGATTGTTCAAATTTATACAATGATTGAATTATTTATAATTGCAAGATATTCACCCCTTTTTCACAGCGCTAAAACAGTTTGAAAAGCGTCCGGGGAATTCGTCTTTCCATCCTTACTTCCGTCAAGTGTGTGACTACCATTTGGCCTTCCCCTCTCGGTTTGCCACTTCCCCGTCAATTTACCCCTCCTCCCCTATGCTCTCACATGGGGAGAGAATAATTTCCCCCGCATCTTCTGCTAGGGATCGTCTGGACACCTACACTCGTTGGCTGTCGACCTATGGATGGAGAAGAGAAGATAAATTTAGTCACGTTCTGACCACACTGGATAGGGGATTGGGGAAACAGTTATCACTTTCACGTATATTTACAACAACAGTCTCATAATTCAGCACACAAAATTACAATAAAATTAGGGCAGTTCAAAAAGTACCCGTGTAAGGAATTAAAAAGGGGGTTATTGTAATGGGAGATGAGCACAGAGTAGCATATGCTCTAGTACAGTGTAGTGACGGTTTTTCTTCTTTATAAGAAGCCCTTTCACCTCACACAAAAAATCATCGTTATAACTTTTCCGGCCAACAAGACAATTTTCACCTTTTTTAGAGAAGATTCTTCAAAACTAATAGAATGTTTTGATTGTTGTTTGTTTTCCGATGTAAATAATGAATTCAGGCCTCATCGACTGTGATAATTCAACACAAAAGGACGACTTAATTGATGTGGTGGAAATCAAAGCTAACAAATTATCAAATTTGCTTTGGGGACATTTAATATGGGGTGTCTCACAATGTTAACACCAATTTGGCTTAGTAAAGTCACCAGTCTTCAAAAATTTGTATTTCTTAATTGTCCATGTAGTTCCACTAAAGGGAATTGACACATCCACGAGTAAAAGACAGAAAACAATCAAAACTTATAACTTCGAAAATAGACAAGCTTACAACGTCAAATGTCCGCTGAATATAATTATTTTCAACATCTATGGCTTCAAATTAGTTATTTATTATACGGTTTTTTTTTATTCTCTTACACTTTAACGTGAAAGAATATAATTAACTAAATATAATGTAAATATTAACTCTATATACGTGTAAAATCTACTAAAGGCTTCTTACTCTTTTTTTTTATCTTAGTACAGAACCAAAAGAATAAAATTTTCTTCTAATTACATTTTGATTAAATTCAGAGACAACTTATGAATATTTATAAAATTATTAAAAAGTGTTAAGAAATAAGTATTAGTCATAAGAGTTTTCATGATAATAAACACGAGAATTTAATTATTACGAGCATTAAAAATATTTTCATTGGTTTTCATTTTTCGTCGTCACCTTATATTTCTTCTGCGACTTATTACATTATGCAAAATCGATACTATATATGCTTTTTATTAAATAGTTTAATAACCCCTTATTACTCTAAAGAACTGGTAAAAGATGTTTTTGAAAAGAAATATATGAACATGTGTGTGTGTGTTATTAAAATTTAGATTCAACAATAAATTGCGTGCATTACATGCATTTTTATTAAGAATAAAGAGATAGTTGAAAATAAGTTAATATCATCCACATAAAAATAGGAATAATATTTCATCATCAATACTTTGTATTTTTGATTAATTTGAATCTGGAAGTTCTTAAATAAATTTTCAATTTTTCATCTTGAGTCAATAAGCATTACCTTCGAAGAGTGTTTATCTAATACTATATTTAACTCTTCAGATTCCTCGAATGCTTCATGTATGATATTACAGTAATTTTCAGAAAGGTTTTTACGCAATTTAAATCAATGTATAAGTAATTCTTGTAGTTAGGTAATGAATATTTAGCAGGAAATCAAAATATGGATATGCATATCAGATTCTACACCCCCATCAAAGAGTCTTCTGTTTCTTTATTCTCAGTTCAGAGTGATTGCATTTAGCTCTAAATTGAGAGAATTATGAATCCGTGGAATTTTGATTTGAAGTTGCATAATTAATGAGTACTGACAATTTCCGAGTAATAACTCCTTAATGTTATTAACTTTGTTATTTCCAAGGAGTCAAAGGTAAATCTTATCTTTGCATTCAGAGTCACTGGAAATTATATAATTAACAAGTAATAGACATAACTTTTCATGTATAATTTTAGTTTTGTATAAAAGATAACAGAAAACAAGTACACATTCTAATAATATAAGTCTTAAAATTATAAATGAAAAGTTCAATTTGGTTTTTTTTAGTTCTATCAAGAGAAAAAATTGTTCTGAATTTGTAAAAAATTAATTATATCCTTTTTTCGAATGCAATGTCAATATATTGTAAGCAATTTATAAAGAGTTGTTCAAATAAATAAATGATCGATCAATTTATATCCGAGGCTTGTTTGAAAAAGTAATGCTTCCATGGCCATCACTTTTTCATGTGTATATTTACCCTGTTCTTAAAAATTTAGTTGCTCTCTCTGAAATATCTTCATGGGGCCTCTAATTAATACATGTGTTTTCTTTGTTTCCAGGTGTCGTTGGGTAGGTGATAAATGAAGAAGATGGTTTCCGTCAGGGAGATGAGATTGCAGCAGCGAGATGTCATTACACCCAATCTAGCACTTAAAGACTTTCACCTGTTCCGAAAAATGAAAGAACACATTGAAGGACATAACTGCCATTCTGATGACGGGTGAAAGCTGCCATCAAAGCCTGGTGTCGAGAATAAGTACCGGAATTCTTCTCCCACGGGTATATTCGACTACTCCCACTTTGATTCAAGTGCTTGAAAAGGGATAGGAACTGTGTCACAAAGTACATATTACATTATCATTACGTACAGGATACATGTAGCTTTCAGTGTCAATAAGGATTGTGAAAATCGGGTAACAAATAAAATAGTTATCGCTGTAGAGCTATTACTTTTCAATCAATCATCGTACGTTTAATAAATTTAAAAAATTATATAGTCCTTTTTCCTTCGTTTATTTATTTTTAGGAAAATTAATTACACTAAAACTCAAAACTGAATTTAGAATAAGCCAAAAATGTATTCTGCACTACTGGTTATTCCAAATAAGAGTTAACAAAAAATAATAATAATTAATTCCATTTCTGGTTAAATTGTATTTAAAAATAGAATTAGATTGAACTGGACCCCCTTTAATACTTTAACGTAAGCGATGCAATTCATGTTTCTCTTCAAAGAGCAGTTATTCTTAGAGAGCTTTGCTTTATCGGCTGGCATCGAATTAAAGAGAAAAATGAAATTTTGCCCTAATGAGAACCAATGCTGCTCTTTATTTTTCACCGCTATTGCTGTCACGTGGTTCGGTCTACGTCGAAAGAGAAAATCAAAAATTTTCAAACTTTGTTTGAAATGCTTTAAAATATTGCATATAAATGAATTAACAATTACGTTTATAATAAATTGAGTTGCTATGTTTATATTATCGAATTTATTATATAAGTTATGTTTATAATATTGAATTGATATAAAATAAAACCCGCTTTTTCAAATAATATACATTAAATTACCATTCTTTTAATTTATATGGAAAATTTTTATGACTTACTAAATGAACTAAATATACGCACCACCAGATGAAACATTCAAATCCGAGCCACGGTACCAGTTAGAACGACTTAAAAAAACAACACGTTGCAGTCTAAAATAAGCTAACAGTAATGTATTGTTTGCCATATCTGTGGAAATAATTAATTCACTTCTTTTTATGCAGTCAGTAATAATGTTCTAGATTATGAGTCTGTCGAAGAGCAAAGTATAGGTTTATTCAAAATAATTCATCTCATTGTAAAATGCCATGTTTTCAAAAATAAATGAGCCACAATGATAAGTAATACATGAATGCAAGAGCAAAATATGGAAGTTGTTATTTTTACTAGTGTTCGTGATAGAACTTCCTTTAGTTACACTTATAATATCAATTCGAGATGTAAATTCATACCAAGCACGTTGTAAAGTGTCAGCGGAAATTGATTGCATAACAGTAGAAATCCGATGTTTAAGTTCAAATAAATTTGTAAATAATGATGACGTAAATACTGCATCTTTTACAAACCCCAGAAGAAAGAAATCGCATGAGGCCATATTAGGAGACTTAGGTCTCCAGCTGTGTAACATCTAGTCATCTGGTCCACTGCGAACGATCTAACTGCGAAGTAACTCCATGAAAGTTTCTAAAACAGCTTTCGTGATATATCTTTAAAAAGAACACACGAGAGGGCTATCCATTATAAGACTTCCACGCTTCTCCTTCGTTTTCATGAATTACTTATCATTCTGTGTCGCTTATTTTTGAAAATTTAGAATTTCGAAATCGGATAAATCATTTTGAACAGCTCTGTATATATTTCAAGACAAAATTCCATCATTTATTTCAATTCATAAGGCATTTTTTTTTATTTGAATACAGGTAATAAACAGTATGAGTTTTCTTCCCAATTCTTTTCATAGAAAATATAAAGAAAATAAGGAAATAACATCTTGCAGGAAAAATTATTTTCATCTGTCTAGTTATTGTAAAATATAATGAAACTTAAAAATGAAAAATAAAAAGCTCTTTGAAATATTTTTATTCCAGAAAACTATAGAATTTGAAAGCGATTAGCGATGATAATGTAGAGCTTTATTGCAGTGATGGATAATAAAACTCTGCTAAACAAAAGGAAATACAGAAGTGTATTAAGAACAGTCGTTTAATTTTTGCTTAAAAATAGAAGTTCTATAGAAATGGTAGATTTTGAAAAGCTATTTACTCCAGTTATGGTTTTTCATTTTCAAGTAACACTTTAAAATCCATATCAGTATTAAGTTTGGGACGTTGGAGTTTTCGTGGTGTTCTCTTCACAAACCTTGGGGACTTTTTGTAATTTGAATTGCATGAAATTCTAACCAACCAAAATAAAATGTGACTACACAAACTTTAAGAAGATAAGAATTGTATTGAATTGAATTTGGGATATTAATATATAAGTAAAATAGAATGGAAAAAAATAAGAAAGAAGGGACAAGTGGTAACCATGAGGGGATAGATGTTTGTGAACTGATGTACTTGGCCGTTTTTAGAAAACTGATTAAAAGTGACTCCTACTTATTCAGTAATAGGAATCAAATCTACTGAGTTCTAGAAAGATCTCACTCGGTGCGACTGGGTTGGTAAGCGAAAACTGTATTGTTTAATTCTAAGCTGGAATTCAATCTAGTTAAAGAGACAATCAAGAGAGAGAGAGAGACTGATGATATATATTCTGTAAATATAGTTAATGAACTGTATTGTCCTTTTTCTGTCGTTCTTTCAGTTGGATTTGTGCGCTTGTTGACCATTCAATTAAACTTTATGATATTTGTAGCGTTAAATAATGAAGAGTGTGGTCGTTACTAGCTCTTAATTTTTTTTCCAGCTTCAAATTATTTGTAGACTCTATGTTATTCAAGTTACTTTAAAAAAAAGTGTGAAATACTTAAATAACCCCCTCCCGGGCAAAAGCTCCAAATCCGCTCAGAGCTCATCACTTTTCAGCTACCGATGTTTTCTTTAGCTTCAAGGATTAAAATCCGGTAGTCTCGACTTCTTACTTCTAATCCTACAAAAACAGCACGGGCTGCTATTTACTGTTTTTTACGAAACAAATAGATCGTGAAAAGCGTGCTGAAAAGAGAATCCGCAGTACTCTTTTATATGCTAAGAGACTTTTTCTCCTCCTCTCCCCTATCTAATCATTCACGTAAAATAGAAGGGGGAACGAATCATGTTTTAAAAAGACCCTTAGCTTTCAGAAGGACGCATCGAAAGCGGCTTAGCTGTGACGTAACCAAATGGTGTCTCATGTGTATGTATATGATTGTTTGAGGAGTCATATCAAGCAGTGGGTGAGAACTATAGAACGTATGATTAGATAGATATGGTTATATCTCTTTCATGAGTTTATAACTATTTTTGCTTTCGAATTTCTTGGTTATTTTACGCTTAATTCTCCAGGCAGAAGTTAGTTTTCTGTCGTCTGTCACTATGTTAGTTAATGTAAATTTTCACAGGAAGGGTATCATTGCTATAGTAAATATTGAGTAAGAGTACTAAATTTGTTACTTCATTGGATTTTTTTTATTCTAGTCATTATAATTTCCTGGCAAACACCGATTGTCGTAACTTACACTGAAGTTGTTGTTGTGAAATTATTTTAGAAGAACGAATTCTTAAGCATACTTTAAGGGAGTCTCTTTACGCAGCATTTTCCCTACCTCTGTATTGTTAAAAATGACCAAATTTAAGGAACATTTTTAAGCAATTGTGTGGTCAAATAATCACCAATTCTTTTCCATGTATTTATTAAATTGTTTTCATTTTCTAAAATTTTGATGTATCCTTTTTTTTAAAAAAAATCAAAAGTAGAGCGACACTTGAAAAATTTCAAAACGATGAAGGCTACTATACATTTTAAAATATAAACATTTTTTAATAATTGTTTTGACGAAATTTCTTATTAATATAATTATAACAATACAATAAATATACACAAAAGAATTAGTAATTGTACAACCAGTAAATGTTTTATAAATCTTCCTTAAACTTGGTCATTTTCAACATCATGGAGATGGGGGAAAGCTCCGAGAATAGAGACCCTCTTAAATTTCTTATGCTGACAATGCAAAATAAATCATCGACTATTTTTGTAAGGTATTTAAGGCTATTTTCCTGTAATGTTATAAAAATAGGATCCGAATTCGTAATATTTTTTCATATAGAGAAGTATTCCCTAAAATTAATATCATATTCTGAGTTCGCTGTTTTCAGAGGAACATATTTTGTGATGATGGTGATGAAGTACAGTTACGGTTGTTCTTAATTCAATTGAACTGAATACATCACCTCTCCTGACAATTAAATGAGTTCGAAAATTTAAAATTACGAAAACGAATATAAAAAACGTAAGCCTCTTAAGAGAGCTCGGAAAACAGCGGGACTTAAATCTAAGATTATTAATTGTTAAGCCATGCAAGAAACAACTCACCTTTTGGGAGTCCAACTGAAAAAATGTTTAAACCTTATACGCAACTCATTTCTTTCACTCAATCCATATTTTCAGATGTAAAGTTATGTTCCACATTTCGCCTCCTACATTGAAATCTTAAGTATATTTTTCACTTAACAGTTTACACAGAATACTTTCGTATTTATAAAGTATTTTTAAATTGCAAAGATACCGTATTACATATGTATATGTTGCAACGTCATTAAGCTTATATGAAAAGTGGAGGTATTTTTGTGTATGCTTGACAATTTGTTTAAGGTTTGGTTCAAGCCGATTGACTTTTAGTGATGACTGACTCAAGTTGAAATTATAGCTGTATTTACATAACTTATACTTAAAACAATGATAAAGTAACAAATAGGTATGTCTTAGGAAATGAAAATAATGACCCAGATTTTTATTGTCATTATTTTTATTACAGAACTTGTAATGCAAATAACGACAATAAATTGAATATGGAGAATAGATAAAAGTAAAAATTCTGTCTATGCAGACGTTAAAAAATAATAATAGTATTAAAAATTTATCGAGTGTAACTTCTATCAACAATATATTTCCCTCGTCTCTGTACAAATTTATCATTCATGAGCTTTTGTCTGATAAATAAATAACTTCTAAGTATGCGCAACATTCTCATAGTAACTTTCCGAACATCAGTATTCAAATAAAATACGTAACAGAAGATGTTAGTTAAATGAAGCACCAGATTAGAGCTAGGTAAATTATTCAGGGTCATCTATTGTAATACAACGGTAGGTAAAGCTCTGCGCAATCCAATAACGGTTTTAATCTGAGCAATATATATGTGCATATTTCACTCTCTTATATGGCTTAGACATTATTTATACGAAGCAAATGTCAGTATATGCGTGAGCCAATGAAACTTATTGGCCTTTATATAAACATTTCTAGTATTGTATGCGTTTGTATTTCAAAAACTGAATAACGAAATCCTCAAGACTTACCAAAAACTAATATACGACAAATGTTTTTTAAAAAAAATAAGTTTTTAGAATAAACGTGCTTGAAGACAGAGAGAGAGAATTTTGTATTATCATAATTGTTGATATTTTCTGTATTTATTGCTTACTAATTTAATGTTGAACTCTTATTTCACTTATACTTATTTTACTAACTATATTTTCTTAAGTGATTATTTTAAAGAGTTTAGGAATGTATGAGTATGTGTATGTGAAATGTATTATATATTGGAAGTATACATATGTAACGTATCAGGTTGAGTATGCATCTATACGTAACTATAACATCTTGCTTTTGTAACTGAAGAATGCCTCTGTACCGTTAAAAAAACTGAAGAATTGACGTATACCAGATAAAGGCATGAAATCTATTTTCTGCAGTATAGAAACATTTTATTCTAGATTGAATAAGTAAACTTGAAATGAAATCAAGTTTCAATTGTTTCTTTATGAATGTTATGCCATAGGCTCATTAAGTAATTTGTATACTTGATAAAGGCTTGATTGTCAAGCAAAGTTCATTTTGAATGTGAAGCAAGATTTATAAATTCATATTATTTCGTGGTTTTCCATATTTATTTAAAGTAATAAACAATCGATAAATGAAGCGAGAATTAGTTAAGAGATGCAGTTTATGACATATGGTATCGTATAAATACAAGAAGAATAAAATCGATGTTAAATTATTAAAAATGAGATGAAATAATTCGAAATGCAGTTTAAAAGTAAAGAACCAGCAAATTTTCACACAATTGGATCGATAAAAAGTATTTTTTAAAAAAATATTATTAACGTGAATGTATTTCTTATGATTTGTAAACGTACTTATAGTTTGACAGTCAGCTTGAATTGAAAATTAAATAAATTATTATCTTCTATTTTAATGCTGGCATAGAAGATCTTTTGTAAACTCTTAATACGATTATATACATGATTAACAGCATCTATTTTCTGAAACTTATCAATATATAGCGGAGAGTCGGGAAAAGACCGCGTTTCCTATTTATTAACTCTTATGTTAATTTATTTAATAATTTTTCAAGATTATTGGTTAACAAAGGCAGCTTTATTACATTACACTTAAAATAATTTATACTTTACCTGAAATAAACGAATATGACATCACCAGAATGCATATAATTTATTGCGGGTATTCATTATTAAGAAGCTTCCTATTCTTCCCTAAGCCTTCGAAAAGATTAAAAAAAAAAGTCTCACCTTGTAAGTTATAAGTTTTTTTTATTTTTAGTGAAAAGGAAATTCCACACCCCTCGACTCATCTCTGTTAGCCTCTAATCATCCGAGTGGGTGAAAACTGTACTTTTAGAACTTTTTTTTCCTATTTGCCCCCTCCCCCATTTCCTTAAAAGCAACATAACATATAACCTTCCAAGACCAATACGAACATTAAAAAGTGAGAACTATATATATATGTATATATATATATATATATATATATATAGAGAGAGAGAGAGAGAGAGAGCTTGCAGTGCTGCATATAAAATAATAACACGTTAGTCAGTATAGTTCCATCAGAGAAAAATAATTAAAGGAATTTAGTTTTTCTTAAATTAAGATGTCTTTTAGGTGTTTTAGTGTCTTAGAAAACCTTAATGACATCAATCTATTTATAGATATCTGTAATTAACCCTTAACTTTCGAAAGGTTCAATTGCCGAGAAATGTATTAAAGCTATTAAAATCGAAAGGCTCCGTGTTATGAATGCATGTCTGTTGTCCTTTACATATATGGAGAGATACATCAACCATTTTTCCAACACTTTATATTACCTTGTTCTATGTATCAATTGGACACGAATCATTTTATCAATTTGTTTCCCTCTTCCCTATAAGCAATGGACCTAAAATTCAGCACAGAAGTTTAGTTTGGATGACAATATAACATTTAATTCTAAAAATAAAAAATAATAAAAAATAATTTTCGCACATAACACTTCAGTTTTTAGTCAAAATTTTTTCAGATGATTGAAAAATCTTCACTTTTTTTATTTATGATCCCGATAAAGTGTCAGTTGCAGTAGATCTTCATTTAATTTCTCACTAGCGAAATTTTTTTTTTTTTTACTTTTTAGATCCTTTTTTAACATGTTTTCCACATAAAGGTATTGGTTATATACTAATATAGATAGATTTCGGCGGATGTCGTTTTTTCCAACCCCGTGGAGGGGGGAAATGTAGCTGGTGACCTTGATGTGGCAGCTCTGTTTCAAACCCTGGTCCAGTGGATCAGAATTAAAGTTGACCGGTCGCTTTTTGTCATACCTTAACCAACTGGGCTAAAGAGAAGCCCTATTCGGTCTAGTTAGTAAGGCATTTTAACTTCTGGCACTGTTGTAGAAGAGAGTTCCTTATAAAAATAATACCATTTAAAATATTTTGATAATTAGACTGAGTCAGTATAAAAAGTTGAGATATTTTTCTGTGTCAGATTTAAGTGTCAATTAATGCTATAAATGTCAAGAAGGGTAATAGACAATAATAACTCAAATGTAACCATGGAAAGTGATAAAGACAAGAGTGAAAATATTCCTAAAAATCGTGAAATGGAAAACAGAACTGTTAGTTCAAAAACTGTTGATATTTTACAAAGCGCTGTAAATGAACCCAGTGGTGATGATTTAGCAAATACTAGATGTCAGAAAGACAGTAGAAATTTCTATTAACTGTATTGCTCACGATATCTTTATCATTACTTAAATTGAGGTAACCATAGGACTATATATGCCAAAATTTTTTGATAGCACTGCTAAAAATGTTAACAAACTAGTGCAGAAATGCTTGTAAAAACCTCAAATATACAGACTTTTAGTTAATGTTAAGTTAAATGAATATATTATTCCTTTTGATCCCGACAGTGGGAGGAAAATGGAATTATGGTTAACTTACTTTAATAAGACATCTAAGCTAAATAACAAAGATAAATAATGGAAATTGAAAAATGTATCTAAATTTTTAAACCTTTCTGCGTTAACCTATTATATTAATTCTACTTCGCATATTTCTTATTTTACGGATCTTTGGTGTGTTCCAGTTGAAATTGTTTGGAGACCACTGTAATTAATCTTGCCGAGTTTTCACTATATAAATTTATCCAGATGGAGAATATAATTGAATATTTTCATAAAAAACTCAATTGTGGAAAATAGTTGAGACTTTCACCTCAATTAATTTTAGAAGATTTAACACATGATTTTTCTACCTATTTGAAGCAATTAGTAACAACAAACTCACCTTACTCTCATAGCCTTACACTCTTACAGCCTCATCACTTTACCTTACTAAACCCACAGAATGGCCCACAGTAGTTTCAAAACTTTTGAAAAATAAGTGTCTAATCCTAAGCCAAACAGGGTCAGAAATAATGAACCCACAATAAGAGATAGACATAATTATGTTAACGTTAGGCAACATACAATTTAAAATCAGTGAGCAATCCACATTTATACCTCGAGCACAAAATTATTTCTAGCCAAATTTCCAAAATTACTAGAGGCTGCGAACAATTTCATTAACCATTATCCAAATTTTTGTACTGTAGGATTTAGAGTAAATCATAAATCTCATTTTCAGCAGGGATTATCACCTGTCCCTTGTGGAATTTTTACAAGACAAGGCATTTTAAATGTAAATCATGTGACACAAATGTGCCCTTTGATACAACTCCACCCTTTTGAGTAAGTTACTATTCAATACTTTGTTTCCCCGTCTACTGGAAACCTTGTTAGTTATGAACAAAGTCCATAGAATGTCAAAACACCTCTACTGAGGTCCATGTCCCAGTACAATGACAGTTACAAATATTCGGAGACCTGTTAACTAATTCATATACTGCTGTTTGTAGAAAATGCAACACCATGAAAGAATCATCAGAATCAAAATGAAATTTAATTTGGTAAAACGACTTGTACTGGGATAAATAAACATGAAATTTTCAAAAAACAAAAGAAACAAATAAGCGTCCGAAATCAGTATTTGGTGCCACCATGCGCTGCAATAAGTGCTGCTATACGATGTGTATATGGAGTCAAAACAGATGTTGAATATCTGTTTGAGGAAGAGAATTCCATATCGTTTTGTATGCGCAACCAAAGTTCGTCTTTGGAAACTGCAGGAGCATGCGACAGCGCAGCGGATGCCACTACCTACCCTGCCATGCGCCAGGCGGCGGCCTGCGGAAGGCAGCGGCAGCAAGCGGCGCAGCAGCTGCAGTTCAGCCAGCTCCGCGCGGCGGCTACCCCAGCGAAAGAGCAGTTTCGGTGATGCCAGCGGAAAGTAAATGACGCAGTACTACGTTGGAGATACTACCGTACGCCTGACTGCTCATATACAGCCGTACTTTACCGGCAACCGTGTTTACCACGGCGTTGCCTGCCGCTACCAGCGCGCGACCGCAATGTCAGCCACGAAATACGCTACCGTACCCGCTACCAGCATTCAGCATAACGGTGCTACCGCCGCTTCGCCTTGCTTCGCAGCCTACTGCTTACGCAGCGCCGGAAGCGATTTTGTAATTCTGGCAGCGTACCTGTACGTACCTACGCAGCAGACGCATCGACGAATTGACGAAGCCGACAATTGCGGACGACAGCTGCCTGGAGGAAGCTGTGTGATCATTCACCGCTGGCGTGAGCAGGTGTCGATCATCGCGCAGTTTCACGTCACCTTCGTCGTCCAGTGCCTGTTTTTCGAGCTGTTCGGGTGCTCAGTTTGTCCACTGCTTCCAAACTCGCATCACTGTGGAACTGTTCCGCTGCATACGAGCGTTATTGCGCGATAGAAAATCCTCCCTTCTTCGAAGGCCGATTATCTCTCTCGTTCAAACTCCGTAAGTTGCTTGAATTTTATTCTTCCGTCGTGGAGGCATACCAGGTCTCTACTAAACGTTTGCCACTAACAAATAATCATAGACTTTTTCAACGTCCTGCCAGCACTTTATTTTATACGCTTTCAGCATCATTCAGAGTAGATAGCAGCGCGCGCGCACGCGATGGCTCTGAAAACTTTATTAATTTGCATAATATCCTATAATTGACATTTGCTGCGAATTTCATTTGATTCTGATGATTCCTTCATGGTGTTGCATTTTCTACAAACAGCAGTTTATATACTAAGACTTCACAAATCGAACTAACTTAGGATACTTACCTGTTTCAAGTGCCAGTATCAATGTTGTTAACAATACAGGATCCACACTTATGTCTTCAGATATTGTCGACAAACTTAACTTACCACGGAAAACATACTAGACCTATTAAGGTAAATCAAGCCTGGGGAAAATTCCATTTTAAACAAATCTGTGACACATTTAAAAATTTGAGAAATAAACAGAAAAACTAAATTATATACTATTGAAAACCATTTACCTTGTATAATTTTAGGACAGCTCGATTGCAATCTTTATAAATTAATACACTTCTTAATTACATACACAACTATACAAACTAATCCATGCTAAAATTTTCTCAACTTTTGACTTCGCACTTGGTTACTGGTACATACAATTTCACGAGAAAGATAAATCGAAACCTGCCTTTGTTACTTCCCAAGACTTATTGAATTCCAAGTTTTACTTTTTGGCTTTAAAATACAGCAGCAATATTTAATCGCTCTATACTCAGTATTCTAAACAAACATAAGTTTTCAAAATTTGACTGTTATTTTCATGACCTAATGGTTTCTCCGAACACATTAGAAGAACACTATGGTCACTTAAAACAAATCTTTCACATATGTCAAACAGAGAACATTAAATTCAAGTTTCTTAAATGTGTTTCTACAATAGACAAAATTAATTTCTTGGGTTATGAGATCCAAGAAGGATGAATCTATTTAGATAACCGTAACATTGAAAGCGTCAGGAAATCACAATCATCAAAAATGTAAAACAAATCTAAGGATTTCTTGGTTCTATAAATGTTTCTAGTAAATTTATGGATTCATATGCTAAAATTAGGAAAACTTTTAACAAACGTCTTGAAAAAGATCAACAGTGGATATGGACATATAAATGTCAAAAACTTTGGAATTTTTGAAAATCAAATTAATAACTAAACCTATGTTGCAATTGTATGATCTTAAATTATCTCTTCATGTATTTTGTGATGCTTATCAAACAGCCATTGTAGCTGAAACAGCCTGATAGTTTTGGTAAATTACATCCAGTGTCATATCATTATAGGACTTTAAGAAAACATGAACAAAATTATTGTATAGTTTCAATTAAATGTTTGGCTATAGTAGATGTCCTGATACATTTTATTATTACTTACACGTGAAAAAATTCGTAATCCATACAGATCATGCAGCCCCTCATTTGGCTAAAAAATGTAAACAATTTAAGTTGTCGGTTATTTCGATTGTCTTCAAAATTAAAAGGCTTTGATTATGAAGTTAAATATTTAAAAAGAAAGCTAACATTGAAACTGACATGTTATCAAGACATCCAACACTCTTGGCATTAGCTTGGACTAGATGTGAAAAATATTTTCAAAATTTAGACAATTTAAGTGATTCAAAATATAAAAACATTAATGATGTACCTGTAATTAAAAAGAAAAATATGGTTAAAGCAGTTGTAACATGTTTTCGTCGGAGAAAAGTTTTGCAAAATACTCATGAATAATTTGGAAATCCAGGTGCTTAAAAAATGATTAACTTAATTACTCCCCAATATTATTAGCCTCATATTAATCAAGATATTCCAGCTTTTGTCAAACATTGTAATGTTTGTCAAATAAATAAAAAGAAAAAGTCTAAAAGAATTTGATCTCCTACAGACTGTTCCTCCCACAGATAAATTTTCTGAATGTATTTCTGTAGATACTGTTGGAGGTTTTAATTATGATATCTCTACAAAAAATTTCTTCATTTTACAATTGATCAAGCAACCAGGTATGTTTTGGATTTCTCTTCCAAAAATGAAAATTATGAAACTTTTATGATTATTCTAAAACATGTTTTTCAGATGTCATCTAAGTTCTTAACTGATCAAAATGGTGCTTTTTCCTCATCTAGACTCAAAGAATTACTTAGAAATTAGGTGGTGTGAAGGGGTCAAACGCTTATTGACCACGTACCCATAAATGAATGGAAAATGTAAACGTGAGAATCAATCTATTGTAACTAAATTAAAATGTAAATTCTTACCCAACTAAAATGCCTTGGACTGAAATTTTTGAAAATGTTATTAATGTGAATATCATTTAACACCACATTCTGTTATAAAATTGCCTCCTGCATACTTATTGTATGACACTTTTTCATGTAACCTTCTATTAGTCAAAAGCAATTTTATCTTTCTGCAGAAGAAGCTAAGAAACGTCTAAAGATAATACAACCAAATATCATGATAAAAACAAAATTCGATATGATAATCATTTCATAGATTCTCCAATTTAACCGGGTGAAATTTTGATATAAGAGGAATTTAACTAACCAAACCGTGGAAAATTAACATAAAAACCGTATGAAAATTATGTTTTCAGGATCACTCGAAGTTGCAAATCATCTCTCTGATATAAATCATTAGATAAATAAACCAAATGTTATAACTAAAAAAAATCTGCAGATATTACTCTTGTTTCAAAATTAAGAACTTATTATCCCCCCTCAGAAGAACTGAAGTTAAATCACGAATAAACACTTCTTTGCTCATACGAAAGAAAATAATAATAAAATAAAAATTATATAGATAAATAATTTTTTTTCTTCTCTTTTGTATGTCGCATATTATACCTCCTTCTGTTGACTTGCTGTTTAAACTCTTAGGATTTTTTCTTATATTGTTGTAACTATCCACATAAGATAAAAAAAAAAAAAAAAAAAAAAAAAACTTAAGTAGTAGTACTGAGGCATGATGGTCTTTCCCGAAAACTAGAGTTAAGTACTCAACTTGTCCCTTTACTGGTTGGTCCCGACCGAAGGCAAAAGTGTGGAGTGTCAGGTACTTGGAGAATCTCTTTGAATTTCAAAATACGACCATACAAAGTTTTCGAATTAAGGGACCAGTTCTATAAGAATTTCCTTTCCCCCATGGTCTGTATTCATCTATGATAAAAAAAAATACATGGGTAAAAAAGAAAGCTACCTTTAACTTCGGACATATCTAAATGTCATTTTTTCGCAGTTCATATGCCACCATATATTTTGTGTATTTAATTGTGGTCAATGCATCACTACCTTATGTTTCCTGTGGTTCACACATAAACATACACAACACAAATATATTTTCAACTTTTGTGTTTTGTTTCAGTATTATTAGGTATTTATAAATAGAGTTTTCAGGTATAACTTTTGTCTAAATTTTATTTTTAATGTTTTACACACCTGTATGTTGCGATAATTTGTAAAAGTCTAAGAAACACCCGTGTCTTGTGGAGGAAGAAAATTGTAGTTATTTTCCTTAAATCTAATTAATTTCTAAATTTATGCTATATTTTAACTTCTATAGTAATGCGCTCACGTCGTTATATATTTTATAATCCTACTCCTCTTAATATTTCAATTTATGCTATCACGCGATTTTCCGAAACGCTTATATCAGCTTTTCTTACACTCTGAATTAATAGGGATATACCCTACCAGACTCTCAGATTCCATATGAAATACCTAAAGATCCCTTAATCTATTATCATGTGATTTTTATAATCCTTAATTTAACTTCACTGGAGATGCAAACAGGGAAATTTTTCTATCACTTATCACCTATTTGCCTTGTAGAATAGATCTGCGTTGCGACAACTGCTAATCCCGATATATCCCATTCCCTCTTTTTATTTGAGAAGAAAAAATAAATTCATTACTCCTCGATTTAAGAGTTTCTTATTGTACTACGACTTAAGTACCAACATATGTTTCAGCTCAGTATTTAAAGAACTACCGAGGAATTATTTTGCGAGGTGTGGCTATTAAGTAACGTGACTGATGCTGCTACAAAAGAGCTACGCATGCGCCAAACGCCAGAGACTGGTAGCTGTTTAGCGTGAAGCTTTCTCTTTCGCATGCAGTACATCTCGTTTCTGTTAACAAATCCGTATACCCATAGCTTCCGTTAACATTGGAGTCCTTTTTTTCTTTTGTGGGAAAATGATAAATGAGCAACGAATTGTTGTGAAATTTCACATGAAACTTTGAAGATCCGCTACTAGTATTTGGAAGCGTGGGGAAATGAATGTTGATTACATGCACGTGTTTATAAATGGTTTAAGTGTCTTCAAGGTGGCCAAGAAGACGTTGAAGATGATTCACATCCGGGTCACCCTTCTACGTCCGAAACGGATGACAATATCGAAAAAATTGGTGATCTGGTTCGATCTGACCGTCACTTAAGTATTCGTGAGATAGAGGAAAATGTAGGAATTGACAAAGAATCTGTACGGCAAATGTTTCCACCAAAGCAATGCTCAGGCTCATTCCACATTGTCTGTCAAGAGGTTTCTAGCCAAGTACACCATCCAAGTATTAGACCATCCGCCTTATTCACCAAAGTAGCAGACAGACTGAACGTCCTGAAAGATCTGAAAGAAGGAGACTTCCAGCACTGTTTCGAATAAGGGAGTATGAAGATGATAATAAGTAAAAATGCATGACATCAAAGAAGTAAAATGTTTTACAGCATCATTCTCCTTATTTAATAGCCGCAACTCGTATATATATATATATATATATATATATATATTGTAAAATAGGTACTTTCAAAAGTTTTGGTTCCACAATAAAACACCAATAAATGCTGCAAACTCTAATCAAACTGCCTTATGGATATTAGAGATTTGTTTAGTTAATGTTCATATTCCATGCGAAGAATATATATACATAAAAAAAACTATGAAACATCACTTCAAATATGTCCAATTTGTAAAATCATTGTTTATCCAATAGAGTAAATGTTTTCAATTGAAAAAGTATTGATTTGAAAAATTTCACACTATAGAAGAATTATAAATATTGAGTGATAAAGGTTTATAGCTTCAATTTTCTTGCACCTTTTTTTTTAACTTTTTAATCCTGTAATCCATGTTCACATGGTTTTTTTTTTTTTCGTTTTCTTAATATGCTCGTACGGTAGCGATTCATCCCTCTGACTCTTTTTGATCTTTGGATACACATTATGATAATATATTACCGCTTTATAATGCTAAATGAGCTTTTCCAACTATAAACTTCATTTGAAAGGGAAAATGCATTTTAAATCAATAGGTAACAACAAAAACTTTTTATAATCAATACAGTAAAATGAACTGGTTATTCCTTATGAAAAGCATAGCACAAGAATCCAAATCCTGTCAAAAATTTATCCATGTTAAAATAGGGCCTCTATGTTACAATAGTGCTTTAAAAACTTAAGAAACTTTAAGCAGATAATATTAGTTTATAGCAGTTAAATTTTATTCGAAACAGAAGCTTTTTATCCTATGGAGTCTATTTGAAAAGAATAACATGCATTTCAAACTCATATGTAATATGAATGAAATATAATGTTAGAAACATATCTAACAAACAATTAAACTACGATAAAATGAATTCTTGGTTTTGTTTGTAATTAATTGCTTAAGGGCGAAACTCATTATTTTATCAAAGCATTGATTTAAAACTACGGCTTTTTAATACAGCAATTGTATAAGAACAAAAATTAAAAATAAATAAATAAAAAATTTACTTTTCAATTAATTGACAACTAAACAGCTTTATTTACTTCCAAATGCAATACTTAAAACTAATTAAAATTGAAAACAGATTACCACAGATAAATTCAATTTCTTAGCAGCATTTAAGCACTTTGTTAAACGTTAATTACTGACAGTAATTCAAAATACTGGAAATTAAAGAAACACAATGCACCAAATGCGTAGAAAAATTAAGAACTGCAACAAAAGCAGAAAACTGAGAAACTCTCATAGATATTATAACGTATATAGGAAACGTTTTACCAGACAAATGAAATAAAAAAAAAGTAAATCCTTTTTTTTTTCTTCTTTTTCTCTCTCTTCTCCTTTCTCTCTATCTTTGGAAAAAATTTTAATTAGCTTTCTTTCTATCTTTTTTTTTTGTTCTATTCAGAAATAACAAACCGTTTTGTCCGATCGATTTTCTTTCAGAGCGATTGGAATGCAATACACTCACATAAAAAAGTCAAACTAGAAGAATAACATAGATTTACTAAAAATAAATTACATTTCATGCGCCTTAGACAAAATTGATTCTTCACTTACTCATCGCCTTTGTTAATGGGATACGTTGCCATGTTATCTTTATCTCAAGAGTTTTACTTTCGGTCAAATAATTGATTATCGCATTTAGATGAATGTAATCTATAAAGATACATTCTTCTTTTCGGAAATAAATACAACTTTAAGTACAAAACTGATTGGAACACACAAACTATATATATTTTGTTACATATTCGTGGTGGTATCATAAAATTTAATTATTAGTAAGAAATAACCCAGATATCTAGATGAAATTTATTCTGCTTAGTAATTGATCTTTAAGTTAGTAATGTTTGTAAATTACAGTTAATAAAGATGATTTGTTTGGTTTCATGAAGCCAAAGATCGAAGAAACCCTCAGTTTCGTAAGAATTTTCTTATGAATATTGGCAAAATACAACATAACTCACTTCTTGACAGAAGAAGGAAAGGGAGTGAGAAACGGGAAAAGAAAATGTATGGATTTCTCAGTTCTTTCTCTTTTAAAATTTCTGAAATGTAGAAGATCGTATGATTTAATTCCGCATTAAATTCAAAGCCTTCACAATACTACTCGTAAAAATATCATTTCAAGTATATGTATTCTTATGGAAATAAATACTTTAAATAATTTTTCTCGCGTTTAATGAATGAAGTTTTACTAAGAACTTCCTGGATTTCACAAGAAAATTGCATCGATACAAATAAGTAATTAACGGGTAGTGATTGCTTTGTAAAGTACTTATTTCTTATAATTTGATCGAGTAATTTTCGGGACATCCTTATGTATTTCCTATTCACTGGAACTTAAAGCTAAGGATTTCTACTTTTGCAACCATTCGCCAGCATACATAAAAAAAAAAAAAAAAAAAAAAAAAAAAAAAAAAAAAAAAAAAAA
>BMAW01119610.1:96517-108942 GCA_019974015.1 Nephila pilipes
AAAAAAAAAAAAAAAAAAAAAAAAAAAAAAAAAAAAAAAAAACTTAATTTGGTCCGCTTTGCATATATATACGTTTAGATATGTAATAGCTCCACTGCCCATTATTTTTTGCTTCTCGCTCGATTAAATTTATATCTCTGTATATAATTAGCAACTTTTCTAGTCAATGACTACAAATTACAGCTGCAATTCATTTTCAAATTTAGAGAATTCTTACTACTATTTTTAAAAAAATGCTTAATTTATAACCCTTAATTTCAAAAGTAAATGGTTTACAAAAACATTTTAAAGTTTACTGGACTCAAAGTTTGTAAGTGTTTTAGAAAACATTTTCAGTAATTTGTAATAATAGAGTAATATTAAAACAACAACCGCATTATTGGGGCATGTAGTTTGATATTATATATACGTAATGAGTAAAGTAAATAAATTTTCTGAGTTGAAATAGATATAAAGCAATTGAAAAACCTTTCCACTCAAACTTTTTGCTGTTAAGGGGAAAAATAAAATTTATCTTATGGATGAATACTTTTTATTGCAAATGGTACGAATTTGAATTGGAATTTTCCAATTCTACATTACCTTTTATATATATAGATAGAGAGAGGAGATATTCTGATAAAGATATTCTGATACATTTCCAGAAAAGAACTTATCTTTTAGTGATCGCTTTTACTTTCAAGTACGATTGAGACTCAGCAAAAAAATCATTGAAAGTTCAAAATTTTCATGCTCCAAAAACTTTAACAAGAGGAGTAAACTTTCAACCTCCAAATATAGGAAGGGTGCGTTTTCCATCTGAAAAAAAAAAATCTCTCTGCCCTTTTAAACATGCCCACCGGGGACGTAAGGACCATATTGGAATTTCTTTTTCTACATCTAAAGCTTCCCCTAAGAACTGCGAAGAATAACTTGGGGAAAATGCAGAGCAGGAAAGAGGTTAGCATGTTGTTCACTTCTGCGCAGGATGGAGTCAGCATTATTACAAAAGCAAGTTAATGCTCATAGATATCTATTTGTGAAATGAGAAATGGAAAAAAATCTGAAAGAATGGGTTAAATTTTCGTTGTATTGAGCAGAAAAGAGGTTAGTATGGGGTTCACTTCTGCGCAGGATTGAGTTAGCATTGTTATAAAAGTAAGTTAATGTTAATAGATATCTATTTGTGAAACAATAAATGAGGAAAAAAATCTGAAAAAATGGTTTAAATTTGATGTATTTAATTAAGTGAAATAGGTCTATTTCCTATTAAATAAACTTAATATGCGAGTGAAATATTTAAAAGTTAATGACAAATCTAGTTGGGAGTATATAAACATATCAGTCTGAGGGAAGACGAGATAAATTGTGGTAGGCTCTTGCTCTTCTTATAGTCTTGAATTCACACAAATGCATATACTGTGACCTCTTAAAGCTGAGGTACAACCAGTCTTTTGTGTCTAATTTTAAAATAAGAGTACATAAAAATATGGAATTTGGAAGAAGTGTGCTTTTAGTTATTATTAAATTAGTTTTACAAAATTTTAATAAGAATAATTTACAAATGAAGAATAAAGTTTTATTTTCAAGAACATCACTGCCTGATAAAAAGATCAATCATAGAATTTTGAAGAAAAAAAATAAATTGATGGGTTTTAATAAGAAATGTGTCCTCCTCTACATATGAGTTACTGAAAGCATCCTTTTTTTATGTTGTCAATTAAGTTTTCTGACTCTGGAATGGGAAGAAACCCATACATGGAACAATTATAATTTCAGCTCATTTAACGACCTAGGAGGAGGAGATGAGGCAGCCACTTTCTCGTCGAGGTAGTCTAAACAAAGTATCATCGGATTAAAGTACAAAGATAGAACTGACCCTTCCATTCATTCAAAACCTTAATTCTCAAGATACTCAGCAACAAGTCTATTCAATCGTTGATGTCTTGTATTTTTATCCATTAGGATGGATTTATCATTAATACCACCAACATATGTTGTGACAAATAGTCTTAGAATCTAGTCTCGATATTTCATTGTAATCTAAATTCCTCCATGGAACACATGCAGAATGAAATGACCACCTAGAGAGATTCCAGACCAAACTCCGATTTCGCTTCTTCTATAACTGTGCCTCCTAATAATATTGTATTCGTAGTATTTTGTACCTCTTTCTCTCCAAATAAGCATACAACTTCAAATATAAACATACTCATCTGAGAAGAGTACAGAAGCCCATAACTAACTCTTACAGGTAACGGGTTCTTTTGCGCAGCAAAAACGGACACTTCAATGTCAAATATTAAGATGGGAACGTACAAGTGATCGTTTTACATAGTCTTTGATGGTGACGGCGTCTGAGCACTACAGATAATGTCATACCTATTATGACACAATAATCAGAAAGAAACTGAGGTACAGTACCCTTTTTCTTCCATCGGGCAAAAGTGATAGATGGCTGTGATTAAAATCAAAGATTATAACCCGTGGGTAACCTAAAATAAACCTTTTTGACACTGAAAGGGGTCGCTGTCTTGCGGTTATGATCGAGAACTTACCTCTGGCCGTGTCGGGGGAACGAGCCTTGATGCCAATAAAGACCCGCCATGCCGTGCATCGAGGATGATGAACGTTAAATCTGTCGAGGTTAAAAGTTCTTCCATTGATATGGTGGGGAAGTTTGGAGAGGGAGGAGTCAGCTCAGGTGTCGTCCTCGTCACTTGATCAAGGTTCAAAGTTAAAAAGTCTGTCTCAAATAGCTCTCGTGTTGCTTCTCAGTGTGACGTTAATTAACAATCACAATCAATATTGAGCTTTCGGATTCAATTAGATACTAGAACCTTTTACCAAAATTACAATATACATTCAAATATCTAAAAGAATCAGCTCATGAAATCCCCGTTTCTATCCATCCAATTCCCCGTCATCTTAATGAATAAGGTAAATGACATCTCCCATAGACTTGGCTAACAATATCTTAGAACCAACAATTGAAGATCATCTAGCATAAGAAAATTTATTCACATTACAAAAGTAGTTTTAAATTCTGTAAAAGTAATTTAAATTTTCTTCCTGTAACGGCTCGATCTCCTTCATTCTAATGAACATAATTCAAATATTCAGTTACTCTTAAATTAAAGTCTGAATAATAGAAATTCACACTCAATAGATGAAAAAGTTATTTGTTAGTCCAAATATTTTATTTTTATTAAATTATTACTATGGAATATTTGCTCTCTCTATCACAATAAATCCTTAATATACCTACAGTGCTACAATGGTTCCAACGCAGGGGCATCATAGTGGCTGGTACATGGGTGAGACTTGGTTGGTCCAAAAATAATTTTGTGTATGTTCCTGGAAAAGGTGTTTTATTTCTGTTCCTCGGGTTTTGCAATTTTGTGTGTGCTAGGCAGATATCGCCAATATGCGCTTTATCTGTTGTATCTCAGCGTCAGGGATCATCAAAGCGTTTGTTTCCAAATCCAGGGAAATCCACATTCAGCATGCAAGGGTATTTCAAACCTTCGACAACGTTAAATTACCGCCCCTTCTCTAAGTTCCTAATACAAATGGTTAGAGACACGCAACCTAGGATTTAGCATGTAGTCCATGTCTTGTCAGCACTGAAACGGTAGATGCCTGTAATTTGACAAAATGAAACGATCGAATATGAAATGTGGCAAAAATGATTTCTTGGCACTTGTATCCCACAACGCTGTGACAAATGTGTCACGAAGGGTTACTGGTATATGGAGAATATCGATGAGTTCTTACTTTAATAGCATTAATAATTATAGGAGGTTTTTGATTGCTCTGTGCGGTTGAAGCCCCCGTGATATTCTATTATTTGTTTACCTGATGTGACCACGAATGTAGATAACAAAATTCTTGCTAGTTAAATGTATTGTTAGGTGTTGGTTGCCTTTCGGTGTGTTGTTCTCGTCATTGATCAATATTTTGCTTGTTTTCAACCTGCGATGGGTACATCGGATGGAAACACTGCTAAAGTGTGGATGGCTGATTACGAGAGGTATGACGGGCTTCGTACTTCGCTGCTATTGCCAGGAGTTGAGCCATAGTAGAGGGGTGGCCCAACTCGAATAAGCCCAGCACATTGGGAGCTAATTGATTTACTATGTGCTGAATCATTGCTGCTTCCGTTAGGATAAGATTGATTAGTAGGACAAATTTAAGGAGATGAAGAAATAATGTTATAGGTGCTGGTTGGGTGGCTGTCTCGACGCATAATACTCTGCCTCGAATTAAGTACATTGTCGCACGACCGAGATGATCTGTTGAAGGGATTGATTTATTGGTTCTATTAGTGCATTCATTCCTTACACTGGGAGTTCCTCTATCAACGTGTACCACTCATGAGGGCTTCCTGTCAGATGATTTCTTAAATACGCCGGCTGAAGAGCGGTTGGTGTTTTGTAATATAGAATGTTAAACTCTAAAGTGGTTAGAAATTTCATCACATTTCCGTATCCATTGAAAAACTGTATTGGAAAAGTAAACATGCTGCCAGAACTTCTACTTCAGGAGGAGGGGGGATCATTGGAGTCAATGTAACTCTACAGAAATCAAAAAGTCTTATTAAATAGTAAATAAGTTCACAGATCCTTTTGAAGTGACGTCAGAAAAAGGAAAACACTATCTTCACAGATTACATCATGTCGCTCTGTATCGAATATTAATCGAATTTGTCTAAATCCCAGCGTATAATTAAGCAATTAAGTGTAACCTTACCAACCCAGTGGCATTGAGTGAGACACTTATAGAATACGGCACATAAGCTCCAATTACTCTATAACCAGGAGTCGCTTCTAATCAATTTTACTATAAATGATCAAGGATCAACAATTAATTCATATTAATTTACAAGCATCTATCCACTTCTCGTATACATATTTCCCTCATTTATTCCTTCTAATTATGTTTTGTTTTTATATCACTATAATTAATTCAATGCCTCACATTAATTATCTTCATCAAATTTTTCTTTTCATGTTTCATTTCGTTGACAAGAAGTTAGAATTAAATGCAATTCCAATTACAAAAAGTCCCCAAAGTTAGTGAAGAGTATATCTCTAATGGGATATTCTCTTTCACAGATTTTTTACATTTCTTTAGATCGCATAATTTACGTAAATCACATTTCAATTAATTGAGTCGAGGTTTTATTTTATAAAATTTAATTTATAAAAACTTCCCAAAGGGATTGAAAATCTCGAATAGTCTAATGTTACATTCTGACTTTTAAGTATCCGATTCTTCTGCACGAATGGTATTCATACTGTAGCACATTTGTTAGAAATTAATAGCTGTCAATAGCATTTGAGCACTAAGGTGTTAAATTTTGTGCTACAAAAGTCTTAAAAGAATGTTTAAAGCTGTTCCTTCAATTCAGATCTTATAAATCGGCATACTTAAAACATTATTAATAACTCGGATATAATGCTAAATAAAAACTAAATAAGAAATATGTATGTTAAAAACATATCGATCAAATCAGTCATAAGCGGAAATATAAACATAGAGTATAGGAAACATAGAATAGTTAACATAGAGTAAAATATTTATCGAATAATTCTGAAGGAATTATAACTATTGACAAATGGATCACTTACAAATTGTTTCTAAATATATATCGAAATATGTATAAACCACCTGACTTAGTGCTTGTGTAATCAAAATCTTTTAAAGCGTGGATGTCGTAGTTTCGTAATTATGTATAGGATTCATTAACTATTCCCTCTCCTTTAACATGAAATTTAATATAATTTCATTCATAATCAACGGATGCGCATCTACTTCGCCCACAGTCCTAATAAAGCTGAAAGTTTACGGAGGTGTTCTGATGCTATTTGGGTTAAATTACATGCCAAAATACCCACTAATGATTTAGTATCATTTACTTAGTTTTCCAGATTTTAGCTTTCCTGATTTGTTTCCTTGTTGTTTTATATTTGGTTAGTTGCATTTTTAAAGCTTTCATCAAATGATTCATAGATGAATGATTTTAATTAATTTTACTAATCATTCTTGCATTTTTCTAATATCTTTCGAATCCCAACTATATAATTTTAAGAATCTGGAGGGTCTTAAGACTATTTTTAATGGGGAGTATTTTGTCCTAATAAGACAATCCTTTTCAATTGAAAAAACATAAATTATGATCGAACTATTATCGAATATATTAATACACTATTAATTATTCTGGCTACACATGAATACTGGATAAAAACAATGATTCAATCGCATTAATTTCATTTAATTGTTAACATGAAATGCTCTAATTTTTCTGCGACAGCATTAATCTACTTTATATTTCACTATTCAGTTTCCCTCTCTATTTTCTTAGTTCTAAGTTCTTTTCAACTTTTTTTTTCTTATTCTGTTACTTTATTTTCTTTGAATTTGTTATATTTTTCATTTATGTAGTTTTTCTAAAATTATTTATAGCAAATGATTTTTTCTTTGGAATTTAATGTTTTATTTTTTTTAATTTCCATTTCTTTATTGTTCTATTATATTTTACAATAAATGTATTACAAAATTCGGAATTAATTATGATTTTCAATTCGAAGCGTTTAAGGAGTTTGAAGATTGTATTAATAATGATATTAAATAATTAGTCTTTAAAAATAGATATTAATATGAATGATGATATATTTTGAAAGATTTAAAAACAAACTACTTATAATCTCCAGGGCAAACCTAACTATACTTTTGTCAACAAAGTACTTAATAACTATGCTGTGATATGCAAAAAACACTGCATTAATTTAACTAATAAGTATCCTGAGAATAATAATTCCTTTATGATGGAGAGCATTAGACAGATAGAATATTTTAACTGAATTATTACATTTAATAAGAAAATGCAATAATTATTGTAATAATTAATAATTGGCGTTAATATTAATAACATTAAATTACCTTCAATTTTTAATACCAAATATTCATAAAAATCCTATTACATTTAAAATACTAACTCGGCCACTTTAACCTAGTGGTAATGGTCGTGGACTTGGACAACCGTGACTTGTGTTTCGTCGAATCGTGGGTTCGATCCCTAATGCCACTGAAGACCAGTCGTACAACAGGTGCCCACTAAACAAGTCCTCCCGTTGACGGGGTGTAGAAGTTAGGAAATGGAGGTGCCAGCTCAAGGTGTTTTCCTCTTCACTTGAACGAAGCTCAAAATTAAGAGGTCCATAGCCAATAGATCACGTGTTACTTCTCAGTGCGACGTTAATAAGCAATCACATTTACCGGTGAGCAAAAACTAAGGACGAGAAGGTTTTATTTCAATAAAACGTCATACAAAAGATTTCCAAAATCAACACAAATAATACGAACAGATACCCATGACGTAAAATCATGAGTAATATAAGCAACACTTACCAAAAGAGAAATAAAAAGGCACTTTATTGAAAAAGTAGCATAGAGATCAATGCGACTGGAGGCAGATCATCTATGTGACAGGTGTCCAGCCAGAAACATCCAGCCTTTAGTAGGAGATTTGATCTCCCCTGATTGCTACGCACGTTTGACATCGTTTGGCTATGATAAGTATGAGGTTGTAAATGAGTTGTTGAGGCACTGCAGCCCATCCGTCTTGCACCACCAATCGGAGCTCCAGAATAATTTCTGGCGCTATATTACATGCAGCTAAATGCCTCCCTGGAAAGTCTCATACATGCTCGATGGGAATTAGATCAGGAGACCTTACCAGGAGACCATGCATTCAATATCCTTACTGTCCAACAGCTCTTTGACAGCTACTGTGTGAAATGCTTTCTCCCTGTTGTCTATGAAAATGAACTGTTACCCTATAGCGCCTCTAAAAAGACGCACATACGGAAGGAGAATCTCGTTACAATAGCGAACCCTGGTGACTGAACTTCCTTCGAAGATGTTAAGGTTGGTACGGCAACCAAGCATGATGCTTCCCCAAATGAGAGCACACTGGTCTCTTTCGACGGTGTTGGAGGGGTTATTATGGGTTCCCCGCTCTCTTCAGATGTGTATACATCCGAAATCGATATTCAAATTAAACCTGATCTCATCCGTCAAGCGTACTCGACCCCAATGATTATCTGTCCAATTTTGGAATTTGCGGCAACTCAGAAAACGCCTTCTCTGTTGACCAAGTGTTAAAGTTACGCACCGTACAGGTCGAAGTGTAAACAGAACACCACTGAGCAGGCTCTTGGCCACGGTAAAAAGTAATTTCGGACGTCCAATAGCCTGTGCCGTGTGTCTAGCGATTTCTCCGGCTGTCTGCCGCCTGTTCTTTTTGGCCTGTAGGGTAATATACTGGTCGTCCGCTGACGTGGTTGCTCTTATATTACCACTGCTTAACCATAGGACAGCTATTACTGTAGTTTTAAGTTCTCTCCGAAGTCGTGGAATGACGTTGTGAGCAATCCGGAACTCCACAGACACACTTGTCACATTTCGATCTTCGTCTATCTTTCCAATGATTCAACCTCGGGTTAGATCATCCAAAAAAAAAAAAAAAAATCCTGTCGTCTAAAAGATTGATTGTTCGAAATTTCACTCTGAAGCAGCAACTCGACGTCTTTTAAATTGATATACGTCGCTCAATTGCTTTCCCAGAAATGCTGAGCCAGAAGGTTTCATTCTGGTCAGACATTTCCGCATAACTTCTAGCTTCATATCTGCGCATGTTTTACTGTACTTCACCTTAGTTAAACTCATTGACTGATCTTTCAGTCCACTTTGCCTTTGTTCTATTAATATGCTAATGTTTTGACTTCGTCCTCAATTTTTTGCACACCAGTATAGTACATTAACTCCTGTAAACTTATGTAGTAAACTTACAATACTCTTCCTGGTAAAAAGTTACAAAATGTTATATATATTTTGAATGGTGTCAATTACATTAAAAATAAGCTGATTTATGCTATGCATATGTAATGGGGTAGAGTAATCTGTTATATTATTTAAATTTGGACAAATTACTTTTTCTGTGTCTTCTTTATTTGGATTTAACTCACATTTTTTTTCTTTATATTAAAATTATCAAACTGAATTAATTTTCTATGAAATATCTATAAATCTCTAAGAATATTGCTAAATAAATATCCATAAAATATTTACTTGATTTCAAAGAATATATGAAAACACTGAATATATCCTTTTTTTTTTCGTTTTCCTTATTTTAATCAATACTTACAGTTTTAAAATAACGATTATTTCCTTATAAGGTATCATAAAAAAAACCCGAACACCTCAAAACTCTTCAACTTATTACAAATGAATAATTTTTAAGCTTCTGTAATACATTACTTGAAAAATTTCTTATGCATTGAAAGAAATAACAACGAAAAAAAAATTATCTGTTAGTTTTTTTTTTCATAATTTCAAAGCCAGGTGCTTAGGACAGCTTGATTACAATCACTAGTTTTGTATTGCTAAGATATTGATATCTATCCAAATTTTAAATGGCTGAACTTCAGTTTGCTTCAAACAGCAGATAAATGAGGGTTTTCTTCCAAATTCCTATTTTTTAACTTGAAAATTCGTTTAATTAATAATTAAATGAATCTGTATACCTTTATATTTGTTTATATGCGTAAGTGTCAGCTGTAAATTGTTCCAGATTCTTTTGATTTCTAATTATTCAAAAATTCAGGTTTAAGAGAATATCCATTTGTGTAAAATTTCTCATCATTTATCTTTTGCTTGGGGATAATTGTAGTACGAGTAATTAAAATCCGGACATTTTTCAAAATCTTAAGAATACAAAACTAAGAATTTTATATACACTGCCCTGAATATCTGCTTTTGAAATTGCGAAATAAATATTCATGTACAGCACATAAGCAGTTAAAAATTATTTACAATAAATACTTACCATTCTCTGAATATTTAAAATATAAAATTCAAGGTTTAATATATTGCATCGTTAGCAAATGTTCATAAATTACTTATTTTTTTGTACAATTCGGTTGAAAACTCTCCATGTTATCAGCAAGACATGCTGAAAAATTGGATGAATATAATAAAACTTTTACATGGAGTCACACCTGAATTGCTAAAACGTCGGTATGCAAAAAAAGTATGTTCATATCTATAATAGTTTTTTAAATATTTATTATAAAATTCAGTTCGAAATTTGTTCGTTATATACCTAATATTAAATAAAGCTTCAACATAATAAAGTAATAATTTGATGAATTCAGAGAACATTAAAAATAAGTTTGAATGATATAATTGGTAATGTTAAGAATTTTATAATTTTAAATTCAAGCTTCTTTACAATCAATTAAGCACATTTTGCAATACATATCTAAAAGTTGAAATTGTTTACAAAATTTGTTACGAATACGCTGAGGAATTGCCTGTCAACATCACTGAACTAAATTGATTTAAGTGCATTGTTTAATAATACAAAATTAAATGGGAAGAAGTTTTCTTTGCAGTCGAATTTGTAACGACTGAACTGAAAGATGTAGTTATCAATGATAATTTGCCACTTAAAGATATATCCAAACATATATTTAAGAGCAAATGTCGATATATAGAGAGGGTATTTTCGTTTAGTGCAAGTTGCTCTGAAGGGATGCTCTATGGAAGACAATTTAGACTTATTTTGAAAATAATAATTCTACAAATTATTTTGAAAATAATAATTCTACAAAAATATATAACTTTTTGGATTAAAATTTATATAATTTAAAAATATTAAAATTACTCTTTATGTTATTTCAAATTAAAAATATAATTGAATGAAAAGAGCACAGCTTTTTTTTTCGCGGATCTAATCATCGTATATAATGACACGACATTCGTACTCTTTTTGTAAAAAAAAAAGTTGGTCACCTCACAATATCAGTAATCACAGACCGTAAGTACACGCTAAGGTGACATTTATGGAAGCACCAGAATCAAATTCTGTGAGTCAAGCTTAGCTGACAATGTACTGAACATTAGTTTTTTTACAATATGAAAATGTGCTTGTTTTCTTGATCTCAAATTCAACAGTGAATATAAGGTGCTTTTTCCTGGCTCAAATTGTGAAACCAAAATAAAACAAAATTGAAGTTTTCTAAGATGATATACATACACAAAAAGAAGAATTTTTACTCCGTTTCAAGTAAACAAATATTCTTCAACTTTTAACTCACCAATTTTATTCAAGCTTTTCTTTTAACCCTTTTTACTGAGACTTTTGCGATTTTACTGAGACTCAATGGATCGGTTGACATCTTTCAAGAGAGAGTCCTAAATGACATAACATCCCTTCACACACGATTCGCCAAAGCCATACAATCGTTGTAAATAAGATACAAAGATATTAAATTGAATAATAAAACTGTCCTCTCCATGGGGTTGTTGTCGACTATCAGTGTCTTAAAAGGGGAAGGAGACACTAAAAAACAGTGTTTTTTAGTGCCTGTAGGAGACACTAAAAAACACTCTCAAAAAATGCCGCTAAGTTAAATAAAAGACATCATTGGTACCCAGAATTAGTTAATTTTCTTGTTACGGTAAAATGAAAAAGGCGTTTTCTGAGAGAAAGAAAATTATGCGCATTCCTAAGTGTTCATATTTCTTACAATTTACGTAATAAAAAATTATCAAACACACTGTTCAATCCTTAAACTTGCTGTTTATATATAACATTATTAATTTCTCACTCAAATCTTCCCACTTTAGCCCGAGTAAGTTGGAAGTAAGAATGGAAAAGACATATACAATATTACGGCCATGTTATGGTCTACGCCTAAGCACTTCAACATTGAAAATAGATTAAAAATAAAATTCTAACCTCTCCCAATCTGAAGGAGTTACTTCTAATATTTGTAATCAAGAAATTATTTGATTAGTGGAGCATTTAATCTGTAAAAGAGCAAGTTCTAAAACGTTTTGTGGGAAATATTGTATAATATCTTTTTATTTTATAAGATATTAGATTATCATTTCATGCATAAGTGTTTCATTAAAATTAACAAACCATTACAAGTTCGAGATTTTTTTTTCAAATTTAAAATACAATTATTGGTACAAACTTACTTGTCAAATATAGCTTAACTATATTTTAAATGTGTATGTTAGGAAACTTCTTAATCATCTAGTTTTAGATAAAAAAAAACCATTCTAAGCGATTAAAAAGCAAAAATCTGTACACAAGATATATATATATATATATATATATATATATATATATATATATATATATATATATACATGTTACCGTTAAATAAACTGCTGTTTGTAGAAAATGCAACACCATGAAGGAATCATCAGAGAATCAAAATGAAATTCACTTGTAAATGTCAATTATAGGATATTAACCATTAATAAAGTTCAGAGAGCCATCGCGGCAGTGCGCGGCGCGCGCGCACTTCTGAATTGATGCTGAAAGCGTATATAAGCGCTGTAGAACGGGACGCTGAAAAAGTCTA
>BMAW01119614.1:0-10611 GCA_019974015.1 Nephila pilipes
ATTAACTTCACAATTTTTGAAGCGAAGGACTTCTAATTTTGAACCTCGATCAAGTGACGATTACGACAATTGAGCAAATACCTGTATCTCCAAATTTTCTCACTACACCACGTGATGACTTTGGATCTCCACAATACTTAACGTACATTATCCCCATTACACGGTGGTGTTTAGTGGCATGAAGGCTCGAACTCACGACTCGACTTCGCTACGCTAGCACGGCCACAGGGTGTCTTCTGGTCGTGATGCATAAAGAAAGCAAGCTCCGAAGGGGACTCCGTGGGGTTGAAGAAGAACTCTAGGATACTTTCATGTCCCGATACCCGTACTTACCTCAAGAATGTAAGTCCCTGATGGGAACTCAACCTGTATCTATGGTCAAAGAAAAGGGAAAAAATTAAATCATATTCTCATCGAAATACTTGTAACAATATTGTTTCAGTGCAATGTTTTTGAGAGAAAAAAAATTCATGTGATACCTTTTTGTTATGATACATTTGTGTAAAGTTTAACCAAAGAAATTCTAATCCATTTTAAGAAGAATCTGAACACACAAACGAATTGTTGAGGAAATGAAAAACTTCCGATCCTCTCAGTTAAACACCGCGTTCCGGTTGGGAGGCACAAAGCAGTTGTGATGAAATATGGATCCAAAACTCGGCGGATACGAGTATCGCATCTGTTTTATTGTGTAATAAAATTTTGAAAATTGTATTTATAATTAATTTTATTTAAGTTAACTATCGTAACATACTTTAAAAAGTGATAGATTCTTATTTTATTATAAAGATTTGAAGAGACCAAATTAGAAGAAGGAAAGTATACCTTTCCTTCTTGTATCGTAATATTTTTGAATCCGATTTGGCTAAGTGACCGATTTTGACATTTTCCGAATTGGCAGCCACTAATGCGTCCGTCTGATGGTGAATTCGAGTGTTGAGTGGGTCTGGTGCGTTTCGAATATGTCGATGCTTCTAGTTTTCTTTAGGCGTGATGTCAAAATGTGAAGAGGGATAAGTACTATTCATCTCCAAAGTTATGTAAGATCTAGACAGACACTTTGGGAATTGATGACTAGACTGCTAGTAGAAGTGTTAGCGAGACCCGAAAATAACGTCGCTTTTGTGGATGTCTATATTCATTAATCATGTATCAGCTAATTGTGTGCTTAAAATACTTCCTAAAGACATTTTAAGGTTAGAGTGACTTTTTTTTTCTTCGTAAATCATTAAATATTATTACTTATTATTTTTTTCCAACTTTAGGTGAAATGGTTCCAGAAGAGATAATATCCAACTTTATATGCTATTTGAGTTTCTCAAGGGTAGTGTAACGCAACTGTTGCTACCGAAAACTTTTGCGATGTTAATCCAAAAGTATTATACTTTCTTAAATACCAAAGTTAGCTTTCTAAATTCAAATCCGAAATTTTCAATCTTTCCGATTCGTACCGATCAGGAAATCCAACAACTTTAAACAATGATATGGTTAGGGGGGATTTTTAGTTTAGTTTAGTTTTTATTAACATCGCACTAGAAGCAACACGAGGGCTATTGGCGACGGACCTCGTAATTTTGAGCCTCGGTCAAGTGACGAGGACGACACCTGAGCTGGCACCCCCTCTCTGAACATCCACACCACGCCAACGGGAGGACTTAAGGCCCCAAACAGATTTGACGTGCATCAGCCCGGCTACACGGCGGGTCTTTGGCAGCCAAGGAACGAACCCGCAACTGAACGAAAACCGCCTGCCGCGAGTCCACGACCTTGACCACTAGGCTACAGTGGTCCAAAGGAGGTGGGGAAGAATAGAATCAAATGCGTGTCAGACAATCGAGGAAGGGTCAAACAGTCTTAACCGATCCACCGCATGTAATTTATTGATTCAGCGGCACATTACAGAAACTATTTTTTTAATCACTTGATCACAGGAGATGAAAAATGGGTCATCTATGATACAAAAAGAAAAAGGTAGTAGCTCTCTCCAAATGAATCGCCAAGAAGTACAGAAGAAGCCTTTTTCTGTGTGTGGTGGAGTATTTGCGGAATCCTTCATTTTGAAGTGCATAAACCATTGAGAGTGGAGACATTTGCAGTGAGCAATTTGATCCAGTAAATAAATTTTTAATTCTAAATTATCCAGATATTTTCCACAGAAAAAATGTTATTCTGCAAAATTACAATACAAGACCACCCTCCGCAAGATGAACCCTGGAAAAAATTGATGGATTGAGATGGGAGGTATTCCCTCCCTACCATATTCACTGGATATTTCGCCTTTGCATTTGCATTTATTCTGATCCCTACAACATTTTCAAAGCGGCAAAAAAATTTGAAAATTTGAATTACGTCCAAAATACCCTCTCGAAATATTTAGCTTAAAAACCAATAGATGTTCAACGTTCCGTCACTAAAAATTTGCAAAGCAAAAGGATGCTGATAACGAGGTAATTGCATCACTGATTAAATATAAAAACTTCGTAAAAATATATCTTTTTTTTTAAATTCAAAGTAGAAAAAATCATTACTTTCTGGTTTTCCTACTATTTTGAATGAGATTTTAATGCGTCTCGAGCCTTGACCAAGATCGTTCAATGCCTTTTTCAGTGGACAATAATCATATAAAATGTAAATATAAAATAAAAATTAATCCTGTTATGTCATTGATTTTGATATTTGTAAGTCTCAACAAAAATATGTATCCAAAACTTTATACTCGTAGTGGTATTTTGAAATTCTTTTTTATATAAAATACTACCTCCGTGGTAAACAGTTTTTGATTTTACTCTTGTCTTAATAATTATTATGGATTTATGTATTATTTAAAATATTTTCTTGTATTTTCTGTAGAAAACTGCAGTTTCACATAACTAACCGATTTTCATAATGTTTCTTCTTTTCAAACATTTTATGTTTGCAATTTCTTCTAAAGTTGTTTTTTTCGTTTCCATTTCAATCATTAAGTTCAGTTTATTTTTCCTGTTCGAGTATTATTTATTTGCACCTGTCGAAAGCAATGTATGTTATAATTATATTCATAATTTAACGAATTACCAAAACAATCATTGCAGAGTTAGCGGTAATATATTAAGGATAACATTTCCAATACACTGGTATTTAAATTACCAAATTATTGGATAAGTGATCTGTTACTGGGCCAAGTACCTTCGCCAACGTGTTCTATATGAAAGCCATCAAATGTGGCCAAGAAGTGTGAGGTAGCACAATTAATCCAGAGGCAATTGGTCATTTGATTGTTTGTTTCGTTTAATTAACGTTGCACTAGGAGCCGCAAAGACTATTGGCGACAAACCTGATAATTTTGAATTTCGGTCAAGTGACGAAGACGACACCTCAGTAGAAAACCCCTATCTTGAATTTCGTATTATATATACACTGAAAAGAGGAAATAACCTTAATATTTAATACAAAAAACTCATTCCATCTGAAGATGAAATTTTGAAATAAAATGTGTATCTTATCCAAAGGAAAATTTGGTATTTATCAACGCTAAATGCTTGATTCATGATTATAAAATTTAAAAACAATTTTAACAATAAACTCTTCAAAGAAATTTCACATCGATACAAAGGTCTTATATATGTAATGCTTTATTTCTTAGTTTCTTCATTTCATAGAAGACTAACACGATATACGTATGTATGAAAAATTATTTAACGTTACAAAATACAGCAGTCAAATATTATGGATTAGACTAAATCAGTATTTGTATGAAAATTTGGACTGTGTGTCCATAATATAAAACTATTCAGAATGAATAATAATAATGCTGATATTGAAATATCTTTCGATGTTTCTATCAAATTTCTGTTTGACTAAATGCTCAGTCTAAAAATGGATAAAAATATATTATTAGGAACATATTACTTAAAAAGGTTTTTTAAGAAAATAAACATTTTATTTTGTGTGAAAAATAATTTTTTAGTAATAAAATGATTTAGATTACGTAAATGACAGCAAAACTAAATTAAATATATACGATATAAGAAACCATCTAGTCTATCCCCAATAATCTGATTCCATTTAAAAACAATCAAAAGATGTTGAAAATATTGTGAAATTATATACAACATATAGAAAGAATTGAAATGTGTATAAATGACTTTTTGTCGTAATGTCTCACAAATATCAAATGAAGTCGTACTGCGAAATGTGAAAAAAGGAAATAAGCATATAAAATTATTAGTAAAAATTATTTAATTCTTTCCATATAACGATCCAATTTTTTTAGAAATCATATAAAAAGGAATTTCAAATAGTGTCGAATTGCAACAAAAACAAACAATATAAAAACGCACGATTGACACATTTTCGTCAAATCTCAAAAATATAAATTTAGCTAATTATATACACCAGACTGCAGAAAATTTACTGCAGATGCATGCAAACAAAAGTTTTCATTTCCCCCCGTTTAATTTTCATGTACACTTTTTATTTTCATCAATATATCTCTTTTTCTAAGAACTAAAATTATGCTGCAAATTTCACAAAAGCTCGATTATTCTTTTTTGTGTTTAAGGAAATGCAATTTCAGGCTCTTAGCATGAGAAAAGGCCTTTTGACAAATATCACAAACATATGGTTTTTCCTTCGTATGGATACGAAAATGTCGTTTTAAAGCACTTTTTAATCCGAAATATTTCTTGCAAAGTTCACAAACGTAAGGTTTTTCCTTGGTATGAATACGCAAATGTCTTTTTAAATTAGACTTTTCAGAAAACCCTTTCTTGCATATTTCGCAGACATAAGGCTTTTCGTGCATATGAGTACGCAAATGTATCTTCAAACAATTTTTATAAGAGTAAGATTTCTGGCAAATTTCACAAACGTAAGGCTTCTCCTCGGTATGAATACGTAAATGCCTTTTTAAATTACATTTTTGAGAAAATCCTTTCCCGCATAATTCGCAAACATAAGGCTTTTCATTGGTGTGAATACGTAAATGTAAATCTAATTTAGAACGATTAATAAAAGTCCTATTGCAAAAATGGCAAGAATACTGTCTTTTATTTGTATGACGGCGTAAATGAATTTTTAAATTAGACTTTCGGCAAAATGGCTTCTTGCAAACTTCACAAGAGTATGATTCGACCGATAATGTCGTTTTCTCTCCGCATGATTTCTTCAAATGCATGTCTAACTGCCTCTTGGAAAAGAATACTTTAAGACACAAATGGCATTCATTTCTTTTATTTTCACTACGGTGAAGTAAACGCGATTCAAGAATGTCCTGCCAAGCTTCCGTCTTGTCACTTTCTATGTTAACAGATCTCATCTTGACATGAATGCGAAGGTGGCTGAAAAGTTTCCCCTTCGTTTCGAAATCCTTGCTGCAATAACGACATACGTAGCTCTTATAAGTTTCATCCATGTTTTAAGAACAAAACAACAAAATTGTTTAACATGAACTTAGTTTTACAGTAAAAAATACTTTTCCTTATTCGGATTTCCTTTCGCTTCTTTTGTAAGCATTCATGAACATTCTAATCATTGAGATTTTCTTCTAACTCTTTGATTGATTGATTTATAATGGATTAGAAAGGATTACCAAGATATTGGGTGGCTTGGTCAAAGCTACCATGTTTATTCACTACGCATCTATAAAATCTTTTATTATAATAAAATTTTTGCAAAACTGGAATGATCATATATACCTCACTTAAAGATGAATATTGTCTCTAAAGTTCCAGCCTTGATGCCACAAAAGACCTGTCGTGTAGCTGGTGCTGAAGCACATTATATCTGATGGGCCCAAAGTCCTCCCATTGGCGTGGTGTGATAGTTACGAGAGGGAGGGGCCAGCTCAGGTTACGTCCTCGTCACTTGAATGGGATTCAAATTCACGAGGTCCGTCACCAATAGCCATTGAATTGTTGCTAGTGCAATGTTAATAAAACCAACCAAACCAACCAACTGTTTGCTTTGTTAATACGGACTTTAGGAAATGATGTAATACAAGGGTATATATTATATTATTTGCTGTGAGGTCTTGTCTAGCATCTTCTTTGTAATGGAATACCAACGCTTTTTTGTTTCTTTGCAGATTACACATGCTTCAAAACACTCAGAATAAATTTAAACATATTTGATATAATTATTAATAATAAATAAATGTCTGCTATAATAATTTGATGTTACTTACTATTGTAATTGTAGTTAAAATATAAATTTTCTAGTTGTGTTCATTTAATTTATTTCATAAACCACAAATTGTTCTTCTAAAAATATGATGAGAAATTTTTCTAATTCAAATTTTCAAAGATTGCTGTTTTATTAAGTCGCTTTAGTTGTAGAGATTTTATATGAAATTTTGGTAATTATATGTATAAATAAAAATGAATGATAAATATTCGAGAAAGCAATTGGTTACTAACTTTGCAATATTTTTCTTGGTATTCAAAAAATTTATAAAGTATTGTAGAAGGACAAAAAAAAATTATTATTTTAAAAATAGAAACTGTAATATGATTGAATGTTTTCGTCACGAACTCTCTTAAAACAACACGAAGGCTTTTGCTGACCAACTTCGTAATTTTGAATATCCACCTAGAAAGAGAAATTTAACTGAGGTTTTACCCATTCTCGTAACTTCGACATGAGAACTTTAAGCGTAGACAAGTTTGCAAGTCCTCCCGTGGCTTCGAGGAAAGTTTGGAGCGAGAGGTGCCACATTTGGTGTTACTCGCCACAGGCTCACGTTTATGAGGTCCGTTGCCAATATCCCTGACATTGCTTCTCAGAGCGATGTAAATAACAGCAGTCAATCGTTATCGTTGTTAGGCAGTCAATCGATCAATCTAAAGAAATGTGCCATAAAATTTAAGTTATGTACAAAGTAGTAATTGTGATAATAGTCTTTGTTGCTCTTTATCAAATAAAATCAATCAAAGTAGTATTTATTGTAGTAATTATAGCGACTGATTACTTTGTAAATGGGTTTTGAACTATATAAATGATAAAATGTTTTGTTATAGCCTCCTTAGAAAATTCTGAGTAGTTGCTACTTTTTTAATTTATGTACTGTCACACATCGTATGCGTGTGCGTGCATGTAATTTATACGTTCCATCTTTGGTAAGAGATTTTTCAAAAATATAATTATATAATGACATCTATTTGACCATTTCTCCACAATGTGGCAATTAATCGATCAATCTAAAGAAATGTGCCATAAAATTTAAGGTATGTACAAAGTAGTAATTGTGATAATCATCTTTGTTGCTCCATATCCCATAAAATCAATCAAAGTAATAATTATTGTAGTAATTATAGTGAATGATTAATTTTCAAATGGTTTAGAACTAGATAAATGATAAAAGGTTTTATTATAGCCTGCATAGAAAATTCTGAGTAGGTGCTACTTTTTTAATTTATGTACAGTCACAAATCGTATGTTTGTGCATGTATGTAATTTATATGTTCCATCTTTGGTAAAAGATTTTTTAAAAATATAAATATATATAATGACTTCTATTTGACCATTTTTCCACATTGTGGAGTAGAAGGTGAAATTGAAAACTTCGTGGTTGATCATATCCGAGTCGAATCATAAGTTCGAATCCAGATTCTACTGAAACACATCGTGTGAAATAATGAGAGATTCTGCTATTAAGCTGAATTGGATTTTAAGTCTTATTCCCACCAAAGAGCACAGCGCAGATGGGATAAAGTGAAATCCCAACCCCCTGTACCTCATAAAAGTTTCGCCTTTTGGGTTTTTTGCCTTTTTGGGTTTATTTTTATTTATCGTTCTAATTTAGATATACACTTGCGTTCCTACACCAATGAAAAGCCTTGTGTTTTGGAAATATGCTCGAAAGAATTTTCTCAAAAGTGCAATTTAAAAAAGCATTTACATATTCATATCAAGAAAAAGACTTACATTTTGAACTTTGCCAGAAATCTTTCGGCCTAAAAAGTGTTTTAAAACGACGTTTCCGTATCCATACAAAGGAAAAATCACATGTTCGTGATATTTGTCAAAAGGCTTTCTCTCACGCTAACAGCCTGAAATTGCATTTAATTAATCTCCTTAAAGAATAATCGAACATATATGAAATTTTTAGGAAAATTTTAGTTCATAAAAAAAAATATGTTTGCATGAAAACAAAGTGAGAATCTAAAAATTAAACATTGGTTATTGAAAACATTTATTTTGCATATGGTATATTTTCAGTAGTCTCGTGCATAGGGACCATTTTATGCTTTTAAGATTTGACGAAAAAATGTCCTTTTCACGGTTTTCAATTATTTCTATATGTTGCCATCTCTCATTATTTGAAATTCAGTTTAAAAATATTATTCTAAAAAATTTTTTTTATGTTTCTATAAATCATTTTTTTGTGTGTGCTGTTTCCTTTTTTCATACTTTGCTGTACTGATTCAATTGATACTTTTCAGATATTATGAAAAGGAGTCAATTGTACACATTTAATTTAATTAAATTTGTCGTTAATTGTCAATATTTTCAAGGTCATTTTTAAAGTTTCTGAGTGAAATCATATTATTAAGAACAGACTTGAAAGTTTATAATATTCTATATATAATTCATTATGTTGTTTTGTCATTTACAGGAACTTAATCCTTTTATTACTGCAAAGTATTTTTTCAAACGAAATGTCTTTTGTTGTTTTGGAATTTTTTTTAAATGTTCTTATTAATACAATTTTATTTGTTTTTAGATTGATCCCTTCTTTCAATATAAATTTCATAAAAATATCGAAAAATATTTCAATATTATTATTATTATTGTTATTCATTCTGAATAACAGTAATAACGATATTGAACTGCACAAAGTCTCAAACAGATACTGATTTATTCTCTGGGATAAGATTTAACAACTGTTTTTTATAAAGTTAAATATTTTATCTTACAGGCATATTTAGTGCAAGTTTTCTATGAACTAAAAAAGCACTTGAAAACTTAAGAATAAGAAATAATTCATGACTTATGTATGGCATTTGTTTCGTTGCGAAATTATTTTTCGAATAATCTGCTCTAATAATTTTTGAAAAAATATTTTTATCACGAATTATAAATTTTACTTTGATAAGTACCGAATCTTTCATTGTATAAGATGTACTTTTTTACTTCAAAATATCTTCTTGAAATGGAGTGAGTCCTACGTAGTAAAGGAAAGGACTATTTTTTCTATTCAAATTATAATACGTAACTTACTTTGAGTTTCAAGACCTTTGTAAAAAAAGAAGTAATTTTATGACAGATGTTTGAGAGTCAGATGTTCAGTGACATAGCTTTTGTAGGTATCTGAAAAATGTTTGTTTAATAATATGTATTACGCAAAATTACAATTTTTTTTCTTAAAATCGTACCTTAAAATTTAGATTTTTTTCCCAAACAATCGTATAAAATTTATAGGAGATATCTTATTCCACTGCATGCAAAGTTTAATAGAAGACGCAATTTCATTCTAGTTCTGAGTCTGTTTTGATCCACCTCTCCCCTCACTCCCCCACCAAAAAAAATGAATTTGATCGAATTTACTCTATGTCTAAGATCTTAATTTGAATACCGTATTATTTAATGCTACTTGAGGTACAGTACTTTTCTCGTATAATTTTCTATCAAACGAAAGGGACCAGTTGTCTTAAGAGTAAAAATTAATAATTCTTAACGTAATATATTTCTTTCTTTATTCACGTTAATTAAGATGGTTCAACTACAGTGTTTATTGTTTTTGAAATAAAGAAAATTTTTGTTTTTTTATTATAATAGGTTATTCCTTTTGTGCTGAAAAACTTGTAATTTATTCAAGAAAAAATTTGTCATATTGAGATTAGTCTCTGTCCTTCTCCACAAGTACTATAGATTCCTTTTTCTTGATTCTACAGTTATTCTAAAAATGATATTTTTCTAATCCATTTTCCACATATTTCAGAATTCGGCATATTGATAGATTATTATAAAATAACACTTTAATATAATACGTGTATGTTCGAGCTTTCATGCCACAAATTACTCAGAATGTAACGGGCTTATTCAAATTCTCTTTTTCTCATCTTCCCATTTCTTTTTACTTTTCGAACATGAGGAAATCTGGAGGATAATGGATGAGCTATCTCGAATGTCGTCTACCTCACTTGAATTTGGCTTAAGATTATGGATTATTTTCCAAACGCCGTCATTCCTTTTTCCATTAAAAAGAGCTGCAAACATTGGCTGCAACGTCGTTTCTAATACCATCAGGCAAAGTTAGGGACTAAGCACTTCCTACACTATCTTTACTTTCGAAGTTGTCGCGATTTCATGGGTCCTTCAGTTACTCGACAAATCCAGTTCTCGTAATTTCGATGTATATATAGACAGCATGAGTGTCCTGAAAACGTTGGTTCATGTGGACCATCCGAGTCATCCTGTGTAGACAGAGTTCACGGAAATCATTTACATTCTATACAGCAGAGATTTCAGTAAAAAAAAATTGTTGCATACCTTGTGATGTATATATTTTAGGTAATGAACAAACGGACTAGGTTGCAAGCGATAAGCAACGAAACCTCTGCAACTAGCAGTCTCACTAGAGGACATCAAGCGTCATGTCTTAACTTCCATTCACAAGGCATTCCAGGAATC
>BMAW01119629.1:0-27335 GCA_019974015.1 Nephila pilipes
TTTGTACTTCGTTACGTGCTCTGAATAATATCAGAATCGATATTTTAATTTTAAAACAATATTTTACTATTATATTTTACAGCAATCACCTAAAGTTTAATTTCCTAACGATTAATCGATTTCAAAGTATTTTTATTTCACAGTAACTAAATAACAAATTTACTACTTAGCGTATTTATGCATTTTTCCTGCGTTCAGCTGATGGTAAATATAAATTAAGTACATAAATAATCGTATAATTTGCATGTAATCCCTTTTATTGCTAATAAAAATTTAATGCTCGTGATATTATACTGTGAGTCAATATGAATATATTATAAAAAGAGATTTAAGTCATTATTTAAAATTGAATCAGAATTTGTGTGATCTCACTAAAATTTTTATAATATTGATAAAAAATAACTTTTGAAAATTTTTAATTAAAAAGGAATGGACTTATTTGGATAATCTCTGTTTAATATCAGGAAATAGAATATTTAAATTAAAATAAAAGATTTCTTTGAATGGAAGATAACACTATGCCTTGAGAACAATATTTAATATATTCTTCCTTTCTCTTTGGTAAAACTTTAGATGTGCTTCATAATTTCATGTCTTACATTTAAATTTATCTTTTAAAAAATATCTTTATTAAAATATAAATATGAAAATTAATGAGCGTTTTAAATTTTAAGATTTTCAATTAGATTGGTTATACTTTTTTCTTTGATTACAAAAAAGGTTTGCAATTCTAACATTTTATGTTTGCTTACATACTCGTTTTTGATGATACAATGAGCACAAATTAAATTTTAAGAAAAATGTATATGATAAGACAAATAAGTCTTAATTTTAAAAGTGTCTTGTAAAATGTTCCTTTTTTGTAAAACCTTTGAATATTAATATGAATTCAAAAGCATCTATAAATAATTACGTAACAGTTTATATGTTGTTTTTTTTAGAAAGCATGGTATCAATCGTCTTAAATATTTATAGCATTCATAATTTATGAAATTTTTTAAAGTAACACAATTAAATTATAACTTAACATCCTAGTTATATATCATTTTCTATTTACAATGTCTTTGCAAATATTAAAGCCTGAAGTAAAAAATCTAATTAAATCCAGAGCCATGTTCTTATACTGTGGTTCATGGACCCTCGAGTTATGGATCTTGAGGTTCGCCGACTGTCTATATGTTTTAAAATTTCTTTAAAAAAAAATTTTTGTCTGAACTTCTTTAAGTGATGTCACCATATTTTCCCAATGAGACCTCCACAATACGAGAAAAAAAAAACGTTGAAAAAACAATTTAAACACTGAGTAGCCTTTGATTTTTATTTCACTTGGAATAAGTGCGTTAAGTAGTTCCTAAGAGTTCTTTACACAAATTTTAAACGAAATATTTGTTCGTAAAGTATTGTAATTACTAGTACTTTTCGGTGCTATTTTGTATCGTTTTTTTTTTTGTGTTGACAGCAGTGTTTTTTTCAAATACAAAGGTGATTCAGTCAAGCTAATTCATTTGTGAACAATTTCAATTTGAATTCTGTATTTCCGTTTGATTATTTGATATTTTTTTTAGCCAAAATGTCAAAAAAGGAAGTACGATGAGAGATTACGTTAAATATGGATTCTGTTGCATGAAGGAATCCGGACGATGTTGAAAACCATAATGCTTTCTGTGTGGAAAAATTTTGGCAAACATATTATGAAACAAACAAATTGATATAGAGCATCTCAAATCATGCAATGCATCTGAATCTAGAATTTTTACATAGAAGAAGCCAGAGATTTTCGAAATCTGGAACATTAACAGAAACTTTGGATTTATTTGGTACATTCCCACAGACTTAATTTGAGGGAGCATCTTTCAAGTCACACTTATCAATATTACAAAAGTAAGAAACCGCATACTATTGGAGACATTAATTGGCCAATGTGCGCTAGAAATGGTTGAGATGGTTTGTGGTTGAAAAAAACTTGAAATTATTCATTATCAATGATGTGATACGATCAGGTGTTGAAATTTCTTGTATGTTGGAAACAGATCATCAATGAATTGAAAAGCATCGTCATTTTTTTTCCATACAGTATACAACTGGATGAAACTACAGACATATCGAATTGTAGTCAACTTCTGGTTTTGTTCGTTACGTGTCAGTACTATCGAAAAATTCTTATTTTGTGAGCCTCTTTGCAAACTAAAGGCAGTTGATGTTTTAGCGATTTTTGAGATGTTTTTTCTTTTCTAAATACGTTCGACTGGAAACAAAAAACTGTTCGCTTTGTACCGATGATGGAGCACCACCAGCAATAAATCTATTGGTTTTGCGCATTGGTACAAAAGAAGCTCTAATGTTATTGTTACATTGTTTTTTACATGAACATGCGTTGGCTACAAAAAACTCTTCAATAACAATAGATCTTCCCATTGTCAAGCTATTGTAAAACCGTGAATTTTATTAGAGTAAGGCTCTTAATCATCGTCTTTTTAAAACATTATTGTCAAGAAATGAACATGAACGGTACTTCTTCTGTACCACACGGAGTGCGCTGGCTGTCTCATTGGATTTTGAAACAACGAATTTTTTATGTTGAAGAAAATATCTTGTTGCAGGAAAAAAAAAAGATAACTCGCTCTTCAGAATATTTCAATAACAAAGATTTTATAATATGGGTGACACCACCAGATATTTTAACCACGTTTGATATAAATATTTCCAGTTCAGGGGCCTGTTAACAATTATGGATGCCACTGAAACTACAAACATTTTATCCGAAATATGGGTTTGGAAAATTAAGAATTCAAATGGATATATGCAAACTTTTCAAATGTTGGACAAAGATTCATTTTTTGAAAATGGATCTCAGCAAGAATAGTTTGTTGATGAATAATAGCAGGATGAAATCTGTGAGCACCTGGAAGTACTTCAAGTTTCATTTTGAAAAACTCATTTCAATTTGCTTGGATAACTAAAAAGATTGAGTTGTGGATTCGTAATCTTTTCTTTGTGATATTGACTGTATCCGACGACATGGACAGCGCGAAAGTGAGTTAATTGATTTGAAAACAAGTCCTTGTTAAAATGGTTCCAAAAAACTCTTGGGGAGTTTGGTCTTCTTTAAAGAGAAGCCTGCCCATTGCTAGTAAAAACGAGCTATGGCATGTATTGTATTCCATTGCTACGGTATATCTTTGCGAATCAGGATTTTCCCTTTCGTAACAATAAAACAAAACATCGAAATCATTTGGATGTGCTGAAATGCGCGTTGCTTTGTCGAAAACCATCCCTCAATTCAATCTCTAATCAAGGAAAAGCAGCTTAACAACCTTCACATTGAAAATAAATTACAATTATTATTTTATATCAGGAACATAAAATATCTCTCTACGGTTATATTGAAATAAAAAATATTTAAATATAAAATAGAATATATTTTACAATAAATTGACGTTTTAAATAAATTTTTTCTAGAGGGTCCGTGACATATTTAAGGAGAATTTTTAAAGGGGTCCAAGGCCACTTAAAAGGGTTAGAAACACTGTAGGGAAAACAAACCTATGTATGTACACAAAAGATCATTTATACAGTAGACTTTTTCTTTTTTTGATATCAGAATCGATGAATGTTATTTTCATCATTGTAAAAACAAAAGAAAATAATATTTTCAATCGTGTTTTGAGATAATTTAAAAAAAAAAAAGTTGCTAATTTATATACTCTCTTTCAACCAAAACATAATTTCCCTAACCATTTTATTAACCCTTTAGGATTTCCCAAAATTACCTAGCTATTATTAACAAGTGTAAATAGGAAAAAAACATATAAAACATTGAAATCTACCAACTGCATGTAATTTTAATTTAACACGTGCTAATAATTCAAATGGTATTAATTTACATAAAATAAAATGTGCTTCAAATCATGGTTCCCCAGAATGCAATAGTATCAGGAAAAAATACTTTTTATTCAAGGTTCTGTTTATTTTCTGAGAGCAAAAACATTCTAAAGTACAAAATCGTTATCAATCATAACAAAAAAAAAAAAAAAAAAAAGTCTTAACGAACGATTCTGCTATAAAATCATTAATTTAATGAAATAAGTATTAAAATAAGAGGAAACAATAAGTCAGTATACAAAATGAACAATAATATTCCGTTCGGATAAAATAAAAGCAGATGATAAAATTATTATTGTATATATGCCAACAATGTAAATATATAACTTTTAGACAACTAAAATATAGTTATTATAGTACCATGCATTATGATGTCAATCTTTTTGAACCTAACATTATGATTCTTTGTTTATTCATGCATTTTTTGTTGCCATTTTAGTAAAACTACATTAGTACATATTTAAAAAATTTCGATATCATTAATATTTATATTCAATCTAAGCCGTTTTTTTCCTCTCAAGAAAAAAGTAAGTTCCTAGTTATATCTATTTTCTACCATTCAAGATCGAACTGAACATATAATAAATTTTTCTATTTTCAATTTAAGAACCTTTGAATCTCAATAATTAACATATTAACAGGCATCTCCATGCAGCAAGATTTCATTACTAGTATCTTCCTTTTGTATTCGTGGAAAGAACGCACAATAAATGCCATCTAAAAAGAAAGAAAAAAAAGCCGCAAGCGTACTACTGATTTGTTTCCCCAGCCTCCGCGAAATGAGCTGCTAAACTGCGCGTCAGAAGGTCACTTGATGTTGTGCTGTCGGCGAGGTAATGGAAAAGGTAATAATATATCATTCCTGAAGGAGAAAAAAAAGAATCATAATATGAAGAGCATTCTACTTACCTCTGTGTCAGGTAGCAACGGAAGCTAAGCCTACTTGTGCGGAGCCATTAAAAGTATAATCCTTCATCTACCAAATTGTTGTGGCCGCCCGCAATGGTACGGACAAAAAATAATGAGACAAGAGATGTTGTACTAAAATTCAAAGATTTTCCATCTGGAAGGAAAATTAGGTTTCATTTTCTGATGATGCAAGCATTATTCGATTTTGCAACTGACGTCTGAATCGATTGTCGGCCAGTTATGCATCGATATTAGAAATGAACTAAATTGATGTCTTTAACTTCATGATTATGTTAATATTTTCACTGGCAATGCCACTTGGGTAATAATATGAATATTTCAATTCAAAACACTCTTATACGATTTATTAAAGACTTTTATTTGTTTGTGACAAAGAAATTGTTTGGTATTGATTGCACGACTTCATTTTGATGAGTATAGTTCTTGGCCTGAAAATAGTTTTGAATAGGTTTCTCATAGAATGCGTTTTTAATATTTATCCAAAGTATTTGAATTACTAGAAAATATTAAGCGTTAAGTACATTTTCAACAATTAAAAGAGACAACTACGTACTGGATTTATTTTTTACTATTAGTAACGGATTTCCTTTTCTGCTTAGCTCTACAAAATTAAATGTAAGCATAATTAGTAGTCAATAAGTTCAAAAAGTAATTAGAAACTTCGATCTTCGAACACTCATTATCTTTAGCTCCATTCTCTTTCCATTCAATTCTATTTCGTTTAGTATATCACTATCCTTAATTCAATTCAATACTCATATCTTCCTTAATTTACCTTATCATTTCATTTTGGTTGGCAAAGGAATCGTAGAAGGATTTTATGCATTTCTAATTACCCAAAAATTTCTTTTTTACTGTTACTGAGAATAGAAACTTTTTTTTTGTTTTCAAGATAATACTTTGAGAATAAATTCATATTACATATCATTAAAATACTCGTCTATGAAATTTGGGCTTATTTCACTGGCACCTTGAAAAATTAAACTTACATTTTATTGAAAAAAAAAAATTACAGCGTTAATTCAATAAAAAAAATAAATCTGAAGTTTATTTTATGAAGAACATGAAAGGAAAATTGTTCTAATGTAATAATAAGTGAGTTATGTAGTATTTTTTTAAAAAATTTCATAACATGTAATCAAATATTTTTATTAAAAAATTCACAATTATCCTCTTGATAATAACTCTTTCTTGGTTCATTATTAAAATATTAAATATTAATACCAATTTCTCCTTTTTTGACGATATTAATATGATGGAAAAGAATTATATAATATTTCTTGAAAGTATCAGATGGTATAATAGATTATTAATATCGGACTTTTTTCATTTCGTTATATTATAATTTTAAGTTTCATTTGCATTGTTTGTAGCTGCATGAGAGGTTATTTCCTCAAGGCAAAAAAGTCAATTAATCAACAAATTCAGTTAAAATATTATTTAAGAAAACTTATGTATGCTACCTCATTAATGTTATCTTCAAATTTGCATTGTAATTCTATGTTATTAAAAAAATAAATTTGGCTCTCCCATTTAGAATATTTATTAATGAAATAGGAGTTCATTATTAAAACTGATTTATTATACATATATTTATAAAACCCCATAAGCTCATTCTATACTATCTAAGCATTAATTTTGTCGATTTTATACCCATTTAAAAATATTAATTTGTAAGAATGGAAATTACAGAGTATGCAAAATAATATTTACAAGCTCAAAGCTTTTTTAAGAAACTTAAAAAGTTATGAATTAAAAGTAGCATTAACACACAATGAAGATTACATTATTTGAACTAAAATTGTAAATATATAATTATATATATTAAAGATCCCATACCTCTATGATATAGACCTGATACATATCATTTTCTGAGTTTGACCAATACAAATTTATATTCCGTTGAAATTTTGGCTTGGAAATAATGTGTTGAAGAAAATAGGTAAGAAGCTTGGCATCGACTATCTTGAATTCTATATTCTCAACCATATATTGGCATACTTTTTTCAACATCAGGATTGGTGTTGGCTTATTAAATCTGACCTAACATTGACATTCTAATTACGAGTCATGGTCGGTGACGGGGCAGTGTGTAGAATACAAAAATTTTATTCTCACTAAACTCAAGTCAAGTAATATAATTTCTACAATCATATTTGTGATTAAATCAGAATTGGAACATGTAGTCGATTAGAATGACATGATTTGAGACTTGGTTAGAAATTTTTAGAACTATTCATAATTAACTTTTCACTAACCTCGGATACTTTTTTGGTGATTTGAATTGCAATTATAATTAAAGTTCCTTACATTAAAATGAAACGTGATTAAATAAATTGGTGAAGGTAAGAAATATATTTAATTGAAATAGAGCCATTGATTTGTAAACGAAATAGAATTCGAACAAAAGAGGGAGATGAGGATAACACAATGAAATGTGTAACGTAAACGAGCGTTTGAATTGAATCATCGTAATTAATGTTTAATGAAAGTTGTTGAAAGTGACTCTGATTAAGAATGATGAGGTCGAATCTGCTATAATCGAGAGATAGCGAGTCGGAAGAATTTGATTTGAGTAGAATTAAGACTTCATTATTTGAATAGAAACTAGGATTAGCTGAGTTAAGGGATTCAAAGAGAGCATTCACGCATTCTTTGATAGATAATAAAGTGGTCTGTGAACTTCTCTCACGTATCTTCAATTGGGTTTAACTCATTGACTATTATTTAATGAATTAGACTTTAAAGACAGGGCAAAATAATGAGGAAGATTGTCACATTGCGACTATCATTATTGGGACAATTTAGAGGTCTGATTGTTGTTGTTTCCTTCGTGTTTTTTTTTTTTTTTTTTTTTTTTTTTTTTTTTTTTTTTTTTTTTTATTCATTTGGAGGTGTAACATGTAAGTTGAGATCAACTCTTTTAGAAAACCTTCCTTTAAGGATCTGCTTCTCACTTCTTGTTATGCGGTGATCCAAAAAAGGTTCAACAAGAAACGACGCTGAAACGTAATAATTGTGGAGCAGTATTTCTACACACAGGGTGGTCGACGGAGGATAACTGGTTGTCCTACAGCGGTTTACGTGTAAGTAGCGTCGATACGCGAACACTTTAAGAGCGACGATGGCACACGACGTCTAGAAAAGTGGTCTCGCATAGAGGTGCAGAGCCGTAATTCTATTCTTATGGGCCAAGAATGTGGCCGCATTCAAAGAAATTCTCAGGCTGGAAATCGTTCGGGGTTTACTAGGACAAGAAGCAATGAGTGAACAACGGGTAGCGAAATGTCCGTTCTTTTCAAACGGAGCGAGGAACATGTGGATAGCTGCAATAATATGGAAGCGAGCGGCCGTCAAGTTTTCAAAAGAGAGATATAAACACATTGTTGAAGAAATCATCAAAGAGATCCTCGACGAGTAACCGTGCGGATAGCCTCAGAGAGTTGGACCACAAGGTTATGATAATGCTGTCAGCGTATATCAGCGTAAATGACTGATTTTGCGACAAAGTTTGTTACTGGGTTCCACGTGCGTTGTCCGCGGAGCATGAGCCCGCTCGAATGTTGTGCAGCCTCACATTTCTTCAGCATTACCAGTAACACTTCATTGATCGCATCGTTACCGGTGATGAAACATGGCTTCATCGCTTCACCCCCCCCTCTGAAACCGCAATGGGTGGAAATACACGCTGGTTTCGACGAGGAGAAGTTTAAGGTCACACCCTCTGCCAAAGTGGCAACCATTTTCTGGAATACGACCCGGTGTTATCCTAATCGAGTATTTGGGCGTGACCATACCATTGAAAATGCCGATCGTTATTGTGCCACCTTAACAGTACGCGTGAAGCCATCCGGCAAACGGCCTGGATTGGAAACAAGGTGTCATTCTTCTGCCATGTGTGAGCTATACAGCTCTCAGATTCGCGGGGAATTGCCGCAAGGTTCAGGTGGGATGTCTGGAGTCCACCCCATACAGCCCCAGATTTGGCTCAGTGACTTTCATTTTCGGCGTTGAAGCGAAACTGATCCAGAACACGGTTCATCTCAGACGATGCAGCGAAAGCTGCCGAGAAATGGCTCAATGAGCAGCGGTGCCTGGGAACGGGATAACAAAGTTGATTTGAACGTTCTGACAAATGCCTAAATAGGTTTATGACTATGTGGAAAAAGTGAGGCCAATATGCCTCTTAGTTTTCTGTACTCGTATCTTGTTTCTGTGTTAATAAATACTTTTCATTTTGCCTTTGTAAGCTTTTTTTGGATCACCCCTCGTGAATATTCACTTTTGGACTTTGAAATGTATTCATAAACAAACTTAAAATACTATACCCAAAAAAAGAGACGTACAAGCATAAAATCAAATAAAACATAGAAATGTGCTCTAAGATAAATATAAACATACATTTCTAGAAGTTCTTCAGACAAGTAAGATAATGGTTCTGGGGTTTCATCTTGTATTACCACAAGTTGTTCTCAATGGAAAGCAAAACGCTGTGATTTGCTTCGACTAATAAGCCAACAGAGATCCAAACTATATTTGTTATTCACATAAAATCAAAATAATGCAATGACAAATTACTAAATATAACCTTCAACTTCAAGCAACAGTCACTCTACCTACCAGCCTCAGTGACTCATCCAAGTTTGAACTTTGAATACTTTTATTCAGTATCAGAAACACAATTATTCAGCGGCGTAACTCCTCATATGTCTTTCACCTTTCTTTCTTTTCTTAACACTTCTGTAGATCGACAAAAATTACTCATCACTTCAGTTCCAGTGGAGGGTTGGTGGCATATCAACACTTATACTAATTCAGGTATTGAAGTCGTTGAATGACAGACTAAAAGCAAAGGAAGGAAAGATTTTTGCTCTATGAAAAAAATTCAACAAAAGCTTTTGCTATTCTCTTTGAAACAAATGTAATCTCAAAACATCCACAGGAGTTAATAGCGCACGCAAGAGTACCAGCTACTTTCTAAATGATTGCTGCCAGCGATGTCGTATGAAGATCAAGTTTGATACCAGTGCACTGGACGTACACTACACGGTGGCGCTACAATCAGGAAGTGGATCCTACACAAACGCCATTGAACAATGGATGATTCTAAGCGTAACAATCACATTCCGACTCAGGGGCGAGCATAAAACAAAGTACGAACAAAGTGTGAGCAGACATTTCGTGCAGTTAAGCGGTTTAGAGGGCATCATCATCGGCATGAAAACCGCAAGCTGATCGAGCGCATGTTGCTCGCCAGTGTTCTTTCAGGTGGTAGCCATCAGATGGTGTTGAACGGTGCGAAGAGGTGGTACCTGCGTGGGTGGAACTGGGTCTGGAACGATAAGTGAACGATGAGACTAGAGGATCGAAGGATCGTGCGAAGAAGTATTCGTGGCCTCAGTGACTCGTTCATTGATACAATCAAATATAAGGCCTCAATTCTACCACAAACCATTTCCTGACAATTTGCGAGAAGTGAATCTGTAAGCTCCCATTTCGTGTATTGCCTTTTTACACCGGAAACATCCGTGTCTCCGTCTACAGTGGTGCAAGATAAAAAATGTGGAATGCCACAGACTGACAAAATGACGTGGGATGAATATTAAATTCGTTATGGGGGGGGAACGGGTGATAACGGTTTTGGAGGTTGCCCTTTGAACGATACAATTCCACTTTCACGCTGTCTTTCCAACACACTACTGCTGTAGGGGTAATGGCTTGGGGCCATGGCTATGATTAACCGGTCCACTAAAGTGGTTACGTGGTCACCAACGCCAACACACATTATGTTGTTGACCTTTGATACGTGGGACCTATCCTAAATGGTCTTCATGTGAGCAATTTTCATCAGACAATGCTCGTCTGCGCTACAGCTCCGAGTAGCACCCCAAGGCTTTCTGAACCATGTTCCATTTCTTTCAAAGGCAGCCCTCTCCCCGGACTTATCCATTATAAAGGCATTTTGTGAGATCAGCTGAAACACCAGATGCTGCTTCTGGATATGATTTGAAGATGACTCTCCAAGGTGGATCCCATCTGCCTCAGGATCACATCCGACGTCTAATCATACTTATTACGGGACGGCGTGTGTGGCGTAGCATTGAAAACGCAGGAAACAGTATGACCCGCTTCCATAAGTTGCACTTATATTGACCTAAGTACACACATAACATTTGTTTAACTGTCTTGATTTTTGGAGGATCAAAGTGATCTCTCTCTCGTCTGTATCTTTATGTCTTTATTTTCATTTCAATCAGCTCCATCTTGATGCATATTTTCAATATTCTTGAATATCTGCTTGTCAGCAGATTTTAGAAAAATGCGAAATTAACGAAGACAGAAGAATTAAAAAAACGATTATTAGACATTGAACTTAACATCATGCAACATTTTTAAATTCCGGCAAGAAACTTAGGGTGTGGCAATCATAGATTAACCAACATAATGAGAAAAAGTACACACAAAACAAAATCCATTAAATAGCTTCCTTGATCTGTTTACCTATAGTCTTATATGTGACTTTCTGTGGACACGATAAGAAGAAAAAGATATTTCAAAAAAGAAAAAAAGATTGTTTTTTTAAAGATAATAACGTATTGAAGGATAATAATATTTTCTGCATGTTTTTGACAAATAGTAGGAGTTAAAAAAAGTCAAAGTGCAATCTTCAGATTCATGTGTTAAGAATTTCCTCTAAACAAACAATATCTCACTTCTATTAGTTTTATGTATTTATGTAATAAAAATTCATTATATAATGTAAATAAAGGAATAAAATATAACATTCTGTATAACAAGCTTTGATTACATAAATTTTATCTGCTTTTTTAAATTTAATTTGAATGAAAATCCATTAAATAATTTAAAAAGAAGCGATAAACTATTTTCATCGTTTCATTAGATCATTGATGTTGAAGATTATGTCCATTTAAAAAATGGTCAAAGAAAACACTTGATTAATATTTTGTCAACACTAAATGTGAATGTTTTTTTGGTTTTAATAATTAAATAAACTTATACTTTTATAATGATGTCATTCTATAGATAAAGTTGATATAATTTTACTACGGAATATAAAAAAATTTGTTTTCTAAAAGTAAACATATATATTTAAAAAACACTTATGAAATTATCTTTTAAGCCTTTTTTGAGGTAGTACTTTAGAGAAAGTATTTTGAAGACAAGGTATAAATATAGTAAGTATGAAAGTTTTTCAATATTCTCTAGAAAGAAAGTTCAAACAGCTTGATCACAGTAATGTTCACAATTTAGAAAGTTAACAAAATACATATATCTAATTAACTATGAAATAATGACGCGAATATAATTTGAAGAGAATAAAGATATTATTAAGAAAATTCTGTTTTCTAAAAAATTTCCTTAAAAGTGTATAGAATAAAATTTTAAATCTCAGAAAGTTTTATTATAATAAAATAATATATGAAAATTACTATTAATACTTTTCATTGGAATATTTGGTTATATTTTTTAAATACAAATAGAGAGGAACAATATTTCAGATCGTCAATTCTTTCTTCAATTAAAATTCTTGACAAATTTTCATTTTAAATAACGAAAACATTGATTTTTATATACACTGGAATACAAAAGTACGATTGAACTATTATACTAACAAGCATCTTTTTGTGAAAGTAAACTATTTTTAATTACATAAAATACTCTCTCAAAAGTACGATGTTTAATAATATCTTTGTGATCTAATAGCTTAATTTTTGTATTAAATTGTATGCAGGTCCTTGAAATATATGAAAATATGATTCAATTTCTTATTTCACCTTCATTCCATTAAAACTAAAAAAGATTTTAAGTTTTTACCATGAAGGTGGCATCTACAAAATATTACCAGTTAGATTCTATTAATCAGGAGGATAAAAGTACTTATTTTATATTTTCTTGTGCTCAGAATTGGAAAAAATTATTCGACATTTATATATATATATATATATATATATATATATGTGCTCAACTCTGAAAATGCTCAGTTTTTCACGAAACCTATTTCTTATAAGCATCCTTTTGATGAGTTCTTGTAAGCGCAACAAAATGATTACCTTATAATAAATATCTATAAGTGTATCATATAATAACAACAATATCTCAGAAGAACTCTAGCAGGAATGCAACAGATGAATATAGTTTTTTATAAATACATAAAAAAAATTCTTTCATCTTTCTCTCCACAAATAAATACTCAGATGCTATCTCTGAGCATTTTTATGAAAATGTAATATAACTGGCATGCAAGAGAATCTAAGTTATTTTCAGAGTAGTTCCTAAATCAATAAATTAAACCATACTGAATAAAAACAAAAAATTATAATTCATGCAATTTAATCACAGCGTAAATTTATATAAATGAATTCTATAATACTTTTGGAGAAGTTTTTTAGTAGTACCGATTTTTAAATAATGTAAATAATTCACTATTGTTTTCATAATGATATTACTTGCGAGCCTTTTAATGTATTTTTTTTTCTGTTGTTTACCAATACGCTTTCAATCTAATTCAATTACAAACAATTTTTAAAAATAAATGTGGTCATTGTCTTTTAAATTGGTGTATTTTTTATTTTTGAAAAAGTAAAGTATATATCATTTTTTTTATTATTTTCAAAAATAATACCGTTTTAAAATAATTATCACATGCATTCTGGGTTTATTTGTTATAAATTCATTGAAGATTTCACCCGAAAATCAGTATTAGCACAGTCGTTTAAACCTTCAAAATGAGTTCTACAAAATAATAACTACAAAATGTATTCATCGCCAAAATTTATCAGTTTAATTTTTTAAAAAAAAACTTTTATTGTTTATTACTTTTTGACATTTGTAACTTTTCATAATAATGCAGTATAATTATTCATAGTATTGTCGATATCTGGCGATCGTAAATCAACAAAATATGATGGTATACATTTTTATCTATATTGTCTTTGTATTCTTAGTTTCTAAATATGACCTATAAGTAAATTGATAAGTATGTAGGGTTTCTGATATTTCTCTTATGATGAGGACACGTTTTTTGGTGTTGGGCATTCCTGGTGGAAGATGTTGTGGCTATCATCGGGTCTGCGTAGATCAATGTGCTGTATGCTTGCGTTTTTGATAAATGAGCAAAAAAAGAAAAAGCTCTCCTAAGTGTGTTTGGCACCTTATTTACGAAGCTGTTGGTTTTACAAAGAGATTCAGAAAGTGAGCCGACGCTCACCTTTCTTTAGCAAAGGAAGAAAAAACTCTTTTTTTTTTATCGCGAACTTTCTACCACAGACAATCACTTATAGAGAAGGTTGTTTCTCCAGATTTTTTCTTCAACCTTTGATATATGAAGTGGAATTGAGTTTAAAACAACTTGTTAATATGGCGCCATTGACACTGGCAAAAGGTAGAATAATGATTAAAGATTTATCAAGCACATAAAAAGTGATGTCGACTGAATCAATTATAATCGAGCACGTATGAGTATGATGAAGATCTAAAAGCATTTGATTTGGATGATGCCTCATATTGGAATGAAAAAAAATTGTCATTCATCTCTAAAACTGATTGCTAGCACCTTATTTCTGAAACAATTTTGATAAAACTTGTCAGTATTTCCAGGGACAACTTCCTAAACTTGAAAATTGGCCAGGCTGAGTGTTCATTGTCAATATTCCACAATGTGTTTCTGGCAGAAGACATAGTGCAGAGTTCTCCGGTAATTTATGCTGTAATGCCAGAAAATTTGGTTATACATAGGGTGTAGATGATAGAGGAACACTTCTGAGTTTTAAGAGTTGGTACAAATGTCTAAGGAAACCTGGTACGTGTGGAGTATCATCTCTTACTTGTCATTTAGGTATTTGTGATCTGATAACCATGTGCTCCCAATACTGCATCTTCAAAAGCATCCTTTGGAAGCCTGCGACCTTCAACAAGACACTGTAATGTCGCTCCCGAGTTATATCCAGAAGGTTCATTGAACTACAAACTGACTTTTACGCTTCACGTATCAGATATAGTTATGCTATATAAACACATTTCTTAGCAATCGAAGAGGACGTGTTTTAATGCTTGTTATTGGTGACGAAATTGGGTTTCTCTCTGTGACATGAAGCCCATTCTGTCCGATTTTTAGCAAATGGGGATGATATGGAAGGCCGCCCGTCAGTAGCAAGCTTCAATTTCCCTTCACTTTGTCTGTCGAGGTCGATACCCCTAAGAAAAAAAAGTTATTCACTTAACTACAAAAGGCACATATATTTTATAGATTTGGGTATTATTGTATTTAGTAATTACAACCAAATCTATCTTTAATTTAAGTATTCTTCTGTACATTTTAATATATCCTCAATGGAACGTTTTCACGTTGACATCATCAAGTCTGTTTTGATAGTGTATGGATCTATTTGACATTCGATGCATATATGTGTTTATAAAATCTAACTTTTGATGGGATGTATCTGTTAGACAAAATGATATAAATGTGAGGTGACAATCGTAGAATTAGGGTGGAATGAACTATCTAATATTTTGAGTTATCTGAAATACATTTCCTTGAATCACTTTGACGTCAATCATCTGTTGGCTTAAGGTGTGGGCACAGGTTTGAACAAGGTATTTATGAGCCAATGCAGAATCCAGTGACTGTGTGAGATAACCCAGATGAAACTAATTTCCTTGCGAACCTATCATAGGTACTTTTTTGCTCTTATCGTCTTGGTTGGCGACAGTTGGAAGAAATGTCGTTGTAACATAAACATTTCCTATTTGTTCATGCTAACACTTATAATACTTTTTTTTTATTCAATGTTGTTCATTGTGAGATTTTCTATAGTGTTTTTAAAAATAATAACAAAATGACACTCTTTTGATTAATCGTCTAAAAAAAACTGCTTGAATTCCGGCTGGTAAGCAAATAATCTTTATGAATACTCAAATTAAAAGTAACAATTGGTTTAAAGCTCAGCTTCTAGATTCTCACTTTAATGTTATTTCTGAAAACATTCTAAACATTTGTAAAAAGCAGGAATCTATTTATATAAGGAAGTAGTAACAATGTGAAATAATACAAAATTTTTGAAACTACAATATTTATGTTTGCTCTATATACAGGTGAACGAATGCTCTGGACTGGCGGAACAGTCCCAATTTTAACAATTTATATCCGTCATTGAGTGTAAAGTCCGATTTTTGAAAGAATTCTTTTGAACAAAAGGAACGGCTTGAACAGGAGAATATGTTTTTTGGCCTTTATTTCACCAGGATATGAACTTTTATACTTTTTGTAAAAAATATGAATATGAGCTATATTTTTATAAGCCGGATGAGCTTCATATTAGGCCCTTATCTCTCACACCGTCATTGAAACATCGATGCAAAATTATCATCTGTTCGATGTGGCTGTAATAAAATTTTTATTTTATTATTAAAAATGACTACTAAAATCGAAACTTTCTCTTCTCGTCTATGTTATCACACATAGCTAGGCTCATTCAACAGATCTCCAAACAACCACAATTAACTGAGAACGTCATCAGAATGTCTTCAAATACATCTCTTGTACAAATTTTTAGAATGAAATTTTTTGTATTAACACCAGATTATATACATTCTGTTATTTTTTTGGCATATCAAATAATGATAATGAATTGTAGAACACTGAATCTTCATACAATAATTTTACCATTCAATGAACTTAACAGTTAATTCTAAGTAATAGAAATGTGCGTATGATGATACAGAGGAAATCAAGAAAGGTATAATTAAACTGCCTGGAGTTTCAGACGTTCGAACCAAAAACCTCTGCGGTTAAAATCAACTCATCCTTTTGCGTTGAATATCCACCTTTTAGTGATGAAATATTTTAATCTTAAACTTTCAAAGCAATCGACTAGAAGAAAGATATCAAAAATCAAATTTAGATATAACTTTTAAACATATATTTAAATCATTATCCTGGATATATGTAAAAAGAAATAAGTTAATGAGAGAAAAAAAAAACGTTATTGAAGTATTGTGTATGTGCCGTTTTGCATACATGAAAAGCCTTAGAAGTGACAGTAGAAAATGTAACGATCTTAATTGAATGTATAAGCCAGACTTTCCAACGCGTGTATGCAAATATAGAGACAAACTTATTTCTGAACGGCATGGTGCCATTATTGTTTCTTGTATGAGGTATACTTCTCAAATGTCCTTATTGACCTTTCCTGGACACTATTTGATTCAAAAAACTTAGCAAACTAAAAAGTTCAAAAGGAGTAAAAAAAATGCGTTGTTGTGAGGAAAAGGAATGCCTGAAAGATAAAGAAAAATAATAATATTGTTACTATAACATAAATGTGTTAATGTGTTGATATGCGATGAAGGCACAATAGGTATTGGCCAGTTGATATGGCGATAATGATTCACTCTATAGAATTGAATACTTGAAGTCATTGTTAAGTGTATTCTTTGTCAGATTATAAACTATTTGTACTCAGACAAGCTTTATCAAACTCTTAGAAGGAAGCATTTTCCTAATTGAAGATAGCTACTGTATTGGCAATATGCAATGTCATGGAACCACTTTGAAATGCTTGGACTCAGTGTTGAGATGCTTTTCTATTGAGTATAGATTTGTGATTGGTGATTTTGGCAACGTTTAAAATGACAGACGAGAAAGAGATGTAGTATTCCACAACACATTGTTACATCTCCCAATTTCATGAATGATATTTCTAAATTGAGATCATTTGGAATACGAAAGTGATGAAGTTACATTGATTTCATAACTTTATTTGCTTGATAGCAATTTATTCTTAATATACAGTATTTTTTTCAATTTTTTATACCATACAGATTTAAAGTTCCTTCCTTTAATTCCATAGGCTACAAAACTGCATAATAAAATCCAATCAATTTCTTCTACTTTTATGCGTGTCCATTTACACAGACTGTGATTAAACACACATCCCTTTGTCGGAGATGAAGAAAATTCAATTCGGTTTGTTGAATATTGCATCTGGGAGATAATGATGATAATGCAAATACGTGTCTGTAAATCCCAAACATGAATTGTCACTATGTACGCACCGTCAGTAGTACACTTTCTATAATATGTACGCCGTCCACGCAGATTTGAGCACCCTCGCAGAATCGTCAAATCCTGAAAAATAAAACACATGTTCAATTATAGATTAAATGGGCTTTATAATTTGCCTTTGAAGTCATAGTGTGAGACACAATGCAAATATGTGTTATAATACTTGAGTAGTTTGGATTCGTTGCAAACACTGCCTATACTACTGTGCAGTTTACAGGAACAATTACACTAATATAAATTGTTGTATTTCTTTTCTATAAGTGAAAATATTTTTTTAATAAAATATACTTCCCAGGTAGTTATTACGGAAATATACATTCACAATGAACAAGTACATTCTATATTGGGAATTAAAACATTTTAGAATACTAAACAGACTTATTTTGAAAATTATTAATATGTTGATTAGAACATAAGAAAGCAAGCATTTATTCGATTATAGAAACATTCATTTTTTGCTTAATATTAATTGTCGTTAATCACAAAAAAAGTTATTTCAAATACAACAGAAACTAATATTATTTTACTAAAAAAACTACTAATAGGACACAGAAAGTGTGTCGTATGGTAAAAATAAATTCAATACAAAAAACAGCTAGAATCGTAGAGAAAGGAGGGTTATGGATCTAAGTTCATATGCTTTGATTCTCAGATGAGAGATCAAGAACAAAGAGTAGGTATTAAAATATTAAGAGTATGCGTAAGAAATTCATAAAATAAATTCAAATTTAACTCAGAATTTAAATAGTTGAAACACCAGGAAGTATTTTTGTTATACATAGCAAAAAGAAGTAACTCTACGAAGTAAGAAGGTAAGAACATTTAAAAATTAAAGCTCAAGGACAATAGGTCAATTTTACCCAACAATGTTCAGGTTAGACTCCATTTGTTTTGTGATATAAAACTATGAATAAATCAGAAGTGAATTTTAGACACAGTGATCTGCTTTTACAGTTATGGTATAAATTTTAGAAAATATGTGTATACACGAGAAGAAAAACATAAAATTTTAAAATCATTTTATAAAATATACAATTCAAATTATTTTAAGGGTTTTATATGTAATATAGAGAAATCCTTCTTTTTTTACTATGCGATTAATTTAATAATTCAAATACGTTCAAGGTAAATGCAGTGATTTAATCAGTTTGTTGTCAAAGCCTGTACCGCTCCTGTATTTATATTACGTATCTCTAAATCATGGATATACTTTTTAATATGAGCCTTATTTTCAGTTGTTCCATTCTCATTTTAATGTTCGCGTTTTCTTTTTTGACCCTCAAATGCAAATATGAATTGAAAAATGTTTATTTACTTCAGTACTTAATTCTAGCCTAGTGCTCCAGAAAATAAAACTTTTTTATCTTTGTAAATATTCTATTAGTTTTGCTTTAATACTCATAAATCTCTGGCTGTCTATATACATTTAATTAAAGACTTTTAATGCAAATTTCTTGTTACGAAACTTCTTAAAGATTTAAAACACAACTTTTCAAAAGGCTTTTAATTTCATTAATCAATGTTACGATAAATAACTATCATTTTCTATAAAAATGTCTTAGTACCTCTTCGTCGTATATAGATTATTTTTTGTTTTGTCGAAGATTCGAAACAGATGTATCATAAATGCGACAATCTCCCCTCAAAAGCTCGGAACAAAGTGGTCTGTTACGAAAACATATGTATCAACATGCACACACATAACTAACTCTCGTATCCGTATGTAAAAAACATGTGTTTTCCATTGGATGGCTAGAAATTGCTTAACATCATATTATGACCATGAACATTTTTTTACCCCGAACCTACTGGCTTTAACTTTGTCCCTACGACCGAAATTAATCTAACGACAGTAACAACTCGCCTTCCACCAGAGTAAAATATCAAAAAGCTGCGAAAAAATAAAGTAAAAAAAAAAGAGGTGGCTATGGTATCACTCCCAAAGGTTATGGCAGCCAGAGATGCAATCTCTTCTTAGATACAATAAGAGAAGAAACCCATCCGACGCGCTTTTAATAGGGAACTTTCCGGAGAGGAATTTTCATGTAAAGATCGAAACCATCTCCCCCCCGCATCCTCTCAGGATCAAGAGGCAGGAAAGAGCCATGAAAGCCACGAGAATAGTTTCCAGGGTTCCCCCATAAGTACATTTAGAGACCGGGTCTGTCAAGACGCGTTAATACTTCCTCGTTGTACGGGGCGTTCCTCTACGCTGGAAGGGAGGAGAAAAACGATGCGTTGGTTTGAGCAAAGGCTAATTACCAGGCTACGATGCTGGCTTTGTTCGTCATAATGACTACAGGGCGGAAGATCGGTTTAACACTAGTCCTCTAAGTAACTTGCATATGCACGGTTGAAGTCTGGTAGTGGAGGCGCCCTTGATGGTAGGTCAACGAAGCAAAACATAGTTGGTGTGCTTTTAGTGCAGATTAATGCCTCGTTTAACACATCGTCTTCCCAAGAACCCCCTAGGCAAGAGCTTTGGATTTTAAAATCCATTTTTTTAGGCCGATGCCTGCTATAAGGGCCTGGAATCAAAATATCTATGTCTTAGAGAGTGTTTAATAATGTTATGTGAAACTTCACTCATCATTACTTTGAATCTGTAGTCTGCAGAATTTATATAAATTTTTAATGCTCTTATTAAATTAATTCTTCAATGGTTATCATTTTTCAATCCAAAAGCTTAATCACAAGAAATTTGCGTATTTAATGTGTTAATAATTATAAAATATGACATACAAATACCTATGATAATAAATACTAATTTTTAAATAAATTGGAGGCATTTAATGGCATTAATAATGTTTAATCATAAGCATTACAAAATGCTAAACAGAAGATCAGTAGGTAGGTTGGTTTCTATAATTCCAGGACTAATTTATTTATTAAAAATAAAACTTTCTGCTGTGCAGTAACCATTCTGGTCGAAACGAACACCTTGCTGGTGATAATTAAATCCAACCTTGAATATAAGTCCTGATTTTAATAAAGACCCATCCTACAGAGAGACTGATCCATGTTAAATTTGTTGGGGCTCATGGGGATATCAGGGCTCATGCCTGGATGTGGAGAATGGGGTGCTATCTCAGATGTCCGACTTCGTCATTCAATTTCAGTTTAAAATCTTGAGAGGTATTAGTTATTATTAGTGGATCTTTCAATCGAGGAGAAATAGATAGTCGGAAGCATTCAAGTCACCGAAAAAATCAATTCTTATTTAGTTCCTTTCAATATTTTGTATTATTTTTTAACTAGCATAAAATCATCAATATGTTTGTTAATGAAAAGTGTATGCATTTTGCCTAGGAAAAAATTTTAGAAGTTAACGTTTTAGGAAAAGATTTCTCCCAGTTATAACAAATCCTTAATTGGTTGATAAAAATGGACACAATTTTAAATTCATCAAAGCAAGTTGTATCGATTTCATATTTAGAAATGTAATTTTCTCAGACAAAAAACAACAAACTAAAGTTACAAAGGCAAACAGTTGAAGTGCTGAAAAAAAATGTCTTTAAATGTCTTTCGCGTCATATAAAAAAAGCTTCAAAGCTTGTTCATAAGTTTCAGAACCTATTAAAAACCACTGAAGGTAATGATGAAACTGGAAATAAAATCAATGTTTATTTGTTCATTTTTTTTTCTTACATTATTATAGAAATAGTATAACTTTTGTATTATGTTTATTGACTGAAATCCAATATATTTTGTGCAGAGTTTCAAAAAAAATATCTTAGCAAAAGTGAAAAATGTTTACATGAAAGAAGAAAATTGGTATTATTTTTGATATTATGCCAAATGTTTTTTATCAAATTATAGTTTTATCTATGTTTGTATAAGACTTCGTTTAAAAGACAAACTTTTATAGTAAGATTCCCGAGTGAAGTGTAAGAGGTTTTTAAAATCTTCAATACATATTCGTAGAGATGTTTGATTATGTATGAGTTATATTTTATAAGTATTTCAGTAAAAATGACATATAAATAATCATTAAAGTAATAAATATACTTTTAAAATATGTCTTATAGTTCCGATCGTGGATTTCATGTCTGTTTGCAATCGAAGAATCCAAATGCCGAGAAAAAATAGGTAGGAATAGTTGTGTTATAAAATAGCGAAAACTGTTCTACTCGTTATGAGAATTTTACTCCATCCAAGTAATATTTAGCAAAAAAAAGTCATTTGGATGACAAAATATTATTTAAAGTTTCCAAAACCATTTTTGCAAAAATTTTAAAATTACTTTTTTTTAAATCATATTGAAATAGTTTTCTTGTCTTTAATGAATAAATCAAAACCCTAGATTAGGAGAAGCAATATTAAGACAAATATTTCATAAAAAGCTATGCTAATGTCTCAAACAGAAACTTGGATTCAACTTACAGCGAAATAAATTATTATTATAGTCAATACAATAATTCTGTGTGTCTTTAGATATTGAAAAATATATACCCTTTGAATTGTGCTAGTGTTGCGTAACGCTAAGTCATATAGAAAAATTTAGTTGAGCTATTCTCTGTTCAGTTTCAGAACATCATTAATTAAATTAAAAGTGATACTATGTATAAAGTTCCAGGTAAATATTTTATTACTAGAAGAAAGGACATTTTATTTCTTCATTAATTAATTCTTAAAAGAAATCTAATTAATTTTTTCTCTTGAAGGCATACTTTAGCATTACTTGTACATTTTATCAGCTATTATTTTATCCAACAATCATATTTTGATTAAGTGAAAATTTTCTTATAGAAACGTAATAAAACAAGATTCAAATTACAATATTGTAGAATTCGTTAAAATTTGATTTTTTTTTTCAAATTAAAATGAAAATTAATTAATTGTGCCTTTAATTCGTTTAAGTATGAAAAATAACTCTTTAGATGTGTTATATTTTAGAAAACTAATTTAGCTTATTTACATATATATAAAGGTATCTATAAAGAAACGTTCAAATATATACATCGAAAATTCTCATTTGTAGTATGTAACGTGTATTTTCTTATTTATTTATAACAGCAGTTGATAGCAATACTTGGGAAGTTTGTTTCCATTTTAAAGTACTTTAGAGACTTTATGAAGAACAAAAGAATTAAAAACAGTGTTAAATTTGGGCTATCTATCTTTTGATTTCTTGTGTCCAAGTTATATGGGGTAATATTTCTTCTTCAGCAATAGCCACAGGGATAAAGATCGCCTCTTAGATCTGGGGATAAGAATCCAAGATAATCCCCGTTTTTCTTTTGGGGTCGCGATAGAAAGGTTGGAGGGAGATTGAGAAGCAATGTCATCCTGGTGGAATTAACCACCAAGAAGGTTGTGCGGTCGGAGATTACGTGTTACGAGGACGCAGACACATTGTTCTTTTTTTTTTTCTCTCTCTCTCTCCTGAAACAATGTTTCCTTTCTTTTATATCTTTTATATACTGATTAGATAGAAAATTAGCCAAAACCGCTATTAAATAAATTACATCCTATAAAATTATTGCGCAAAGAATGAATATTAATGATTTAGTGTAAATAAAATATCATATTCCACATTGTCTCGAGATTTAAGAAAGATAGCTTTTACATTTTAAAAACTGACTGAAAATATAATAGTTTTTTTTACATAGAATTTTAAGAAATTATTTAAAATTGAATAGCTTAAAGAATTCAAAATTCAAAATCGAATATCTGTATTTGTTAAAAGATTTTCACATACATCATACGTTATGTGTTTAAATTTACATATTATGACCTATATGGAACTACCTCATTTTTCTGCCTGTTTTAAGTGTCTTTTCTTTGTTTGATATAAGATACATATATTTTTTTCATGGAAATCTAAACTATATTATCAATCAATGATACACATCCAAGAACCGTTAAAGACGCAACCCTCTTCGAATTAGCGGATGCGATGGCCGTGTGACTTAACATCAGGTTCAATAAATCGATCTCAGATCAAAGTCCTCGAGTTCGGCTACGGTATACGAGTGGTATGGGTCATGAACTTGCAGTTGGCGTTATTTCCATAGAATCATGGGTTAGAGTCCTGCTACTGCTAAAAACACGCCTTTTAGCTGGGCTGATGCCCTTTAAATCTCGTCAAAGTCTCAAATCCTCCCATTGCCGTGGTAGGAAAGTTTGGAAAGGAGATACTCACTCAGGTGTTGTCATCATCACTTGACCTAGATTCAAAGTACGAGACCTGTCGCCAATAGATCTCGTGTTACTTCTGAGTGCTACATTATCACACAATTACATCCCATCAGGAAGTCCTCATGTTTATATATTGTTGAAGTTAGGATAGTAGAAAGTCAGCTCAGGTGTCATCCTCGTCTCTTTACAAATGCTTAGAAATTACAGTGCCCTCCACCAATGATTCTCGTCATGTTTCTAAAAAAGGGGGCATACATAAACTCCCAAACAATTAAACCCTTTGAATGTAACGAGAAAAGTAAAATGATTAAACTGTATTATAATTTTAAAAATCTAGGTATATTCTCAAAAGTAAAAGTAATTTCTACAAAATTCCTTATTTTTTTTTAAAAAAAAATTACTACTTACTATCCATATATTTCAGATCAAGCATACATTAGGGAAATTTCAAAAAAAAATTGAATTATTTATGAGAATTATGCTGGTTTGTCTTCTAATTAAAAATTTAACCAACGTATTTACGTTTCAAAGTTTCAAAATTATTGTCTTAGCTATGAAATTTCTACTTTATTAAATAAAGAACAAAATATATTTTTACTTATTAAATACATCACACGACACATGTATATTAAACAGACATTCGTACTTTAGAATGCATTTACACTGAATGAGAATACAATACTTTAAGCACAGTATCTTTGAGTAATAAGAACCTTGCTAGTTTTCAATACACCTAATAGTATTTAAAAATGCATATATTTTTCCAGAGCCTGGAAATCAGCCAATCCTTAAATTTCTATCATAATAAGGCTTAAAGTACGTTACATTTCGTTACTATAAATAGAAAAAATATAAAGCTCTTCAGAGATGGCTCTAAAACATTTGTTTTTATATAAATCAGAAGTAATTGGGATTGTTTATAAACGACTCACTGAGAAGCAACACGATCTTGTAATTTTGACTCAAGTGATGAGGGCGACGCCTGAAATCTCCAAACTTCCCTACCGCTCTAAGGAGAAAACTCACAACCGGAATTGTTTCCATCGAGTCGAGAATTCTTGTCCTGAAGCCACTAAAATCCCGCCACGTAGTCCGGCTGATGCACTTTAATTCTGTCGAAGATTCAAGTTCTTCCACTGGAATGGTGGAAGCTTACAGAGGGTGTACTAGATCGAATGACGTTCCCTAGTTGTCTATCGAAATGCGAAACTACGAAGTCCGTTGCCAACAGCCCTCGTGTGGCTTTTGAGTGCAACGTTAATTAACAATCACACAATCAATGTACCATACGCAATTATATATTTTTTTGAATTGGGGTTATCTTTCCTGGATTAACCCACCTCGAGAATTTTCCAGGATATATACTTACATTGCACCAAAGACCACAGCATAACGATGCACTATACATTTTTATTATTTACTTTATTATGCCTCTTTGGTTCGATCACGATACCTGCCATATGGTAGAAGGAGTCTTCGCCATCAAAAGCGATTCCCCTTCCCCCTAATTGAATTACTTCCATCGTCAGGATTATCCGAACTGACTGGAACGCGTAATATACGAGGGCAAGTGTTATGGACGCCATGCTAAATTAAACCCTCGGACCTCACTAAACCAAGTAGCGCATCCACACCCTTGGTAATCCGGACCTACTGGATGGGTTATTTCCTTCTCTTTATGACGAAATTCTTCTGCAGCATCCCTCAGCCCCCAGGGAGAGTATCGTTTGCTTTAATAAGATTCCTTAGCACTCTATGGAAAAGTGCCATAGGAGATAATTATTGTTAGGGTCTTATAAAATGGGTGATCCCGAGTTTCTTTTAGGATTAGCGCATATCAATTATGTATGCTGCGCATATCCTTCTGTTGGGTTTTCCTATTTGTACACTAAGTATGGGTATTGTGAATTAATTTGCTTAGGATTGAGATTAAATAAGATTGTGTGCCATCAGTGATTTGTGCTCCAAGCAATTAACTTCTTTTTAATATAAGATATAAACCAATATTTGTTTTCATAAAGTATAAAAATAAAGACTAAGAAAGAATACTTACTAATAAGAAAAAAAAATAGCAACAAATGTTGTGAAAGTTTAGTAATTGATAATGAAATTAAATTTCCTTGGTAAAAATGCTCATATAGATGTTTTATTTTGTACGTATGGGAACTTATATACAAGTGTAAGAACATCGAAATTTACGAGGACTTGTAATTTAATTCGTACGGTGTTAATATATTTAATAATTTTTTTTATAATTCCTGTTAGAACATTTAATGACATTTATAATTACCAAATACAATAAATAACTCGAATGTCAAGATCTGAATTAGCGTGGAGGAAAATCACCAACCCAAATGCCAGAAGACTCCAAATTCAAGATTCGATTCCACTGGTGACGCTGAAAATTGAATCTAGCTTTTTCTCATTACCTGTTTGACTTCGTTCAGAAGTTTTAACTTTGTTTGAAATATATTGTGGCCTCGGTAGCCTAGTGGTCACAGTCACGAACTCACGGCTAGCTTGAGTCCTCATGCCGCTAAAGACCAATTATGTAGCGTTGTTGATGCACGTTTAATCTGATTTGATTCAAAGTCGAGGTGCGATGTGGAAACTTACAGAGAGAGATGTCAAATCAAATGTCGTCCTCCTTACTTGAGCAATTTTTAAAATTACGAGGTCCATCGCCAATAGCCCTCGGATTGCTTCTCAGTGCGACATTAATAAACAATCATAATCACAGATTGAAAGGTTTTTTCATGCATCTCCCTTTCATTATTTAAACATGTTCCAAGATCATCATTAATATTAGTTCATTATGATACAATATTAATTAAAGCAAATAAAATAACATCTTTTTTGTGTCATCAAAAGCTATTTTAGAGATTGAGGGTCAGAACAATGGAATGAAAAGATTTGAAAATTAGAGAGAGTATATATCTTATATCCAGATTGAAATTATCCATTCTAGGCTAAAAATGATGATAAAAGTTCTTTTTAAAATAAATATTCTGTACAATATATGTCGAGATTTCTTGTGAAGGATTGTGAAATAAAATTCCTTTAGAGATGAATGAAAACTTTTGGCTACAAACTCACTTCTCTATTCAAAATTTAATTCCTTGTAATTATCAAATTTTATTTATCTCCTCGATTCTAGAATATGAAATATATTCCATCTGTCCCTACATGTTCGCCTAAATCAGTTTTCTTTGGAAACAAAAAAGAATAAATCGTTTATTTCTATTTCAGTCCCACTATTCCTAATAATAATTTAATGTATCCAAAGCATTTTCGATCA
>BMAW01119635.1:0-24792 GCA_019974015.1 Nephila pilipes
GGAATTCCAATCCCATGTTTAATAAAGGAATTGTTCTTTAATATCCTCAGTTTTGAAATCTGTGGAGTTATTTAAATTTATTGAGTCATTTTTATTAAAGTTTTGCAAGAAAAAAAAAAAGAGAACGATGTTTCTTACTGCTTCTTATCTGGTTCCCGTTCTTTGCTTGTTAGTATCCCGGGTCGGTTCACCTTTGTTTACGAAACAGTGTAAACTTCATGGGAGTGAAAACTGTCACTCAGACCCCTCAGGATCGGAAAGCTCGTAATCACCAGAACAAGGTAAGCCCCTAAAGGCACCCCCTTTTCTAAGCTTCCACACCTCACCGGCGTAAATTCTTCCATCTTCGAATAACCTGAGTTGCAACATGAATGATGTTTTTGTTGTAAAAATGGCTCTAATCAACATCTCGAATGAAAGAAAGTCAGTCATGAATTCGTCACCATCCAATCACAATTAAAATATTCATACTGTAAGTTATTTTGTCATTAAATGATTCAAGCATATTTTTAATGCCTCATAAATACCTCATCTAAAAGAGTAATAAAGAAATTTTCCAGTTATTCAACACTTTAATTAATTCACTTATAAAAAAATTATAATTTCTTGACTCTGATCGATTGATTGTTTTTAGCGTCGTTCTTGAAAGCCACACAAAGGTTCCTGGCAACGTAAAGATAAATTAGTCAAGGGACAATAACAATACATGAGTTGAAACCTCCGTCTCCGTTCTTCAGCACCCCGGAAAGCCTCGAAGTCTCGAAAACGACTGCGTGCTTTTTCACCGAAACAAAGACGCGGTTTTAATGATATCAGAATCGGAATCAACGAATCTGGAAACGCCGATGGCTTTGAGCGGGCGATTCTGACCACTCGTCTATCGTTGCGTTTGGACTTAAACGGAAGACTCGATGGAAACAAAGCTATTTATGATATATTGATGCTGACAACTCATCTACCGTAAACGCATAAGAACATAGGAATAAAAAAAATCACAAAGTTTTTTTTTTTTATAATTGTCTTTAAAACTATCTATATCTATTAATTTTGAAATATTTTTAATTAGTTGTATTTCATACATTAAACAATTCAAAGTTTGTACGTTTAATTAAAAAAAAACTTATACACATTAATCACTACTTTAAAAATACTTTCGTGTACTCAAATACAAAAGAAATATCTCTACTTTTAACTCATGCGAATGAGGAATAACTCTAAAGTCATGTTTGCGTCCATGAGTATATATATGTATCATGTATCAATATGCTTCTTTTTAACTAGTGATGTTGTGTTTTGCTTGGAATGTATTACAACAAATCCGGTAATTTTTTATAAAAATTTATTTTACTTTAAAAAAATATATATTTAAATAAAAGGATTTTAAAAATATTTGAAATATTTGATTTATAGTATATTAGAAAATTTATTTTGAAATTTTATTTGAATAGAATTATTTAATTGCATTTTAAGATATTTATTCGAAAGTGGTTAATAATTACCTATATTTATGACCCACTTAAGTATCTACTCTGAATTTATAAAATATTTCTTATAATATTTCTAACTTTTCCCATTAAGATAAGTTATTTTATATATATATTAATAATTAACTCGAATATCTCACTATATCACTTACATAAATTAAATATTTCCAAGCATAATCAGAAAAGCGCATTACATATACAAAAACTTAGATAAAAGAAGAAAAATTATTAGATTCTCCTCAACTCGTTAAACTCAAAACATTTTATGATTTACATAAAAAATACTCCATACTTAAGAATATAAAACAAGTTTGTTTTTATTTAGTGTTCTACTGTACAAAAGTTTTAATTTAATAAAACATTTCAAAAATAAATGGAAATTACTAATTACTTGAGCAAATTACTAATTACACGAGCCTAACATAAAATAATAGTTTTTCGTAATAAAAATTTAACTAAAACTATTTATCACTACATTTAAAAATATTTGTTCCAAATTATTGTTAAAAGTCTATAAAATGAAATGAATTCTATTTTATATGCTTGAGCTTAATATTTTAATTCTTAATATTATAAGAATTCGTCTAAATGTTTCAGTCAAATCCATAAAATTCAATGCATTATCATACCGTAATTTTCTTCTAACATATTTCATGAAATTTGAAAATCTTTTGCATGAAACCTTCCTAAAAATAATTTGTATCTATCACTGAAATGTAGCTGTAATGTCACAATCGAAAATGTGATGACAGAATCGCACAAAAACAACGGTACTTGAAATTTTATAATATTTTGTCTCAGTTTAAAATGTGTAAATCGTTCTTTAAAGATAAAGTATTTAAATGAATTGGAGAAAGTTTCTTGACTTTAGTAAATAAAATCTTCAAATCAATTAGAGAAAGATTCTTGTCTTTAGTAAATAAAATCTTCAAATCAATTAGAGAAAGATTCTTGTCTTTAGTAAATAAAATCTTCAAATCAATTGGAGAAAGATTCTTGTCTTTAGTAAATAAAATCTTCAAATTAGTTCCTTAAATGTTGCACATGGTACCATCAAATACTGGGATCCCAAAAATCCTTTGTTGAGTAGGTGAAAAATTGCTTATTTCATTTTGATGAATAATTATATATTCAAATGACTTCGGTGGAAAAATGACATCATACAAATATCAAGAACACGGATGCTTCTCCTCAGTACAGATAAGGGAATGTCTTTTTAAATTACAACTTTGAGTGAAAGGTTTCTTGCAGAATTCACAAACATAAGGTGTTTCTTTGGAATGAATAAATAAATGACTTCTAAGCGCACTTCTGTAACTGCAAGCGTAATTACAAACCTCACAAACATAAGGTTTTTCCTTAGTATGGATGCGCAAATGTGTTTTTAAATTACCACGTTGACTGAAAGGTTTCTTGCAGAATTCACAAACATATGGTTTTTCTTTAGAATGAATGCGCAAATGTGTCTTTAAATTACTAATTTGAGTAAAGGGTTTCATGCAAAATTCACAAATGTAAGGTTTTTCATTTGTATGAAGTAGCATGTGATCATTTAAGTGATGAATTCGAGAAAATGCCTTATTACAAATTTCACAAACGTAAGGTCTTTCTTTGGTATGAGTACGCAAATGACGTCTCAATGTACTACAGTCACGGAATTTGAAATCGCACACTTCACAAACATAAGGCTTTTCTTTTGTATGAATACGGTAATGTGTATTCAAACTATTTCTATAAGGAAAACCTGTTTGGCAAATGTCACAAACATAAGGTTTCTCTTTTGTGTGAACACGTAGATGTATATTTAACGAAGAGCTTTGATAAAAAGATTTGTTGCAAACAGAACACGAATAAGACTTTTTATTTGAATGAATGAGTAAATGTCTATTTAAACTAGACTTCTGAGAAAATGATTTACTGCAAATTTCGCAAGTGTATGGTATCTTCCGTGAACGAATACACAAATGTTGTGAAAGATTATTCATTGAAGAAAATGACTTTTTACATTTACAGCAAGAAAAAAGTTTTTCTTTGCATTGAGTTTGTAAATGCTTCTTTAACTGTTTCTTTGAGGAATATACATTTTGACAAAACTGACATTCATAAAATTTCTTATCCATATTGTTGAAGTAAATGATAAATCAGCAAGCTTTTCTTACCTAAAATCTTGTCACTTGTCTCACGTGTATATACATGTTTAATTTGGAACTGTAATTGTAGCAAAAGTCATACTAATTATTTTCGTCCAATGTTAAAAGAAAATTTGAAATTTTTCAATATAAAACAAAATGAAATTTTTTATATCCCACTTGTCAAGGGTGTTCGCGACATTCAGTGCAATCAAAGGTCACATAAAATGTATCATTAGCATTGTTTTTTTTTAATTTAATTAAATGTGTGTGGCTTGGATGTAGCAAAATATTAATTTAAAATAAAAAAAGTATGTTATACCAGAATGAGAAATTTACTTTAAAAATTATATATTGTTAAACTTATAGATTGTAATAATGAAACTTGTAAAACTGTAAGAAAATTAATAATACATTAGAGAATCGTATATTTCCTCAAGAATTTAATTAAAAAGGACATGAGATTTTTAGGAACTATATAATAACGTAGAAAAAGGGAAATTTTAAATTTTTTAATATTTTGTGTGTTTTATCTTAGACATACCCTGTGGACACGGAACTCCAGTTGTCATATTCGTGGACGACAATTTCGTCGAATTTTGGGTTTTAGCTTTGATGACTTTGAGACTGGGGGTCGTGTGGAATGTAGGAAGTTGTTACTACCTTGATGACTTCCTCGTCACTTTACCGAGGTTCAAAATTGCAATGTCTATCTCCAATGGACCAGATATTTCTTCTAGTGCGACGTTAATTAAGACAACCAAACTTCGGGATAATTTTTGAAACATTTGGTATTTTTTGGCGTTTAACAACACAAGTAATCTCATTATAACTCAATTTGTTCACTTAAAGTCTTTTGAAAATATAACTTTTTTTTGTATTTGAAATACTCCTTTCGATTAAGATTTTGTCTTTATGTTAAAACAGTTTAAAATTAAAATCTCATTGGTATAATAATAAAAAAAATGCAGCATATTTTGAGGAAAATGATCTAATGAATTGAAAAACTTTGAACATTGAAATGTGTTTTAATTGTCTTAGTAAAAATACTCAGCAATAAGTAGAAATTTTCAAATCTCCATCTGGTGTCGTAATCCAAAAGCCTGATTCTAAAAAGCTTTATTTAATATTTGAATAAGATTATACATTTTATAAAAGCCATATTTTATTATTGAAATGCACAGGCCGCATTTAAATTCAAACGAAAAAAAATGACGAGATAATTCAATAAGTCAATTTTTTTGATTTTTCCAGTAATAAATATTTTTGGTACATAACATATGATAATGTTGATCAAATAGGATTTCAATAAGATTCAACTTAAATTATAGAGTGTCAAATATCTCGAATTCCGTGTTTGCTAATTACTTATCATTTCAGTGATTTCTCATCATTGTATGGCCTTCAATCCACCTCGATATTAAAATGCTTAAGAGCCACAGACGATAGATCTCACGGAGAACAGTATCTGGCTTATTATATCACTCTTGTTTGTTTCTCATTGAGTTTCTGGAGATTTGGTTTTATCAATGTCGCTCTAGAAGCAACACGATTGCTATCAACGTAATTTGAACTTCGGCCAAGTGACGAGGGGGACATCCGAGATGGCATTTCCTCCTAACTTTTACTCCACTCCAAAGAGAGGACTTTAGGCTCTGACGAATTTAATATGCATCTGCTTCGGCTGCACGGTAGGTCTTAATTTGCAACAAGTCTGGAACCCACGACTCGAAAAAGACCGCCAGCCGCAATTCACGATCATGATTACTGGAATTCCGTGGCCCTGAGTTGCTGAAGGACATTCGGGAACCTTTTAAATCAAGTGCCTAATTTTTTAGATAATTTAACAATGCAGTGAGTTTGGCAATTTCTTTTAACAGGATTATTTTATATTTTCACTGTTATAATTTAATTTCGTTGGAACGAATCAAACTGTTGAACTATTTGAAAATCTTTTAGTTTCGAGATTTAATACTAATATGATTCTGGGCTTACACTTCATTTTATTACTAACTCTTCTAAATTCCGTTTTATGCCGCATGAGGACAGTGTCGTCTCGTTGACTAGAACGTTTAGCAATGGAGAAGGAGAAAATATAAGAATTATAAATTTTTTAGAATGCTAAAATCAGGTTTTTGTGACCTCGAAATTTGTTTTCTGCCCAAGTGGAAGCCTAGTGGTCATGAGGTGATACGCATTAGGCGCAGTTTCCATCGAGTCATATGATCGATTCCTGACACCGCTAAAGACCGTCCGTATAAAAGATCTGATGCTTGCGAAACCTGTTAGAAGGCTTATTCCTGTTAGCGTGGTGTGGAAATTTGGAGAGAGAACTACCAGCTCGGGTGTTCTTGTCACTTGACCGACACTCAAAATGATGAGGTCCATCGCCAATAGCAGTCGTGTTGCTTCACAGTGCGATATTCATAAACAATAGCAGTTACGTATTTCTTCTTATTACTTTAATCTACTGCTGGAGTACCCGAAAAGCAATCTCCCTTACTCTAACACTTTGGATATTTTCAAGTAAAGTAGTTTTATTTGAAGATCTTTACCAATGGATGAGACGTGATTAATGTAGTCAGATTAGAAAAAAGTTATTGAAATCAATGAAAAGGTTTGAGGAGATGCTTTTACAATCAAGGAAGCGTTTAATATGCGTGGTTGATGTCACGTTTTAGAAGGTATGGTTGTATGTAGATTACGGTAAATGACAGAACACCTAGAGAGGACTGTTTATGCAAATTTATTGTAGTTACTTTAAATATTAAAAATAATTTTTACAAGGTAACATCTTATGTTATTTATATTTGCTACACAAATATGACATTTTTGGTGCAAGTTGCTTTCTATAAAGGTCCTAGTACACGTCGTTGTAGTGGAACGTTTTACAGATATATGATGTTTCATCTCAGAGTAATGTTTTGAGCATGGGGAAATTGACCACCTTATTCGAAAATGATGGGTCATAATCCCTTATTTTGGTTGGATAGCTGAATGCAATAAACTGAGTTATTGATCACTGACCGTTCCAACCCGAAAAGGAAATGTCTCCTGCAAAAATGTACATATGATATGAGAATATATTTGGTTTTCCGGATATTGGACTGTAAAACAGCATGGTTCACGGGAAACAGAAATATTGCTTCCTTTTTATCACTAGTCTAATTGTCTTAGAGATGATCTTGTCCGGATGTAAGAAAGGACCACGAAAGTACATGTTAAGAGTGATATCAGCAGTTGGTGTTAGAGACAATGAGATGAGGTTATCGGAGTCAAACGTCTTCTCTAGAGTAAAAATTTAGCGGTGAAACATAGAAAGGATCTACGAGGGATGAACGCTTCGAAATCTCAAGCAATGCTCTATTAGGGACTCGAACTCGATTGGATCAGATAAATGGATAATTAGCTTTTTCAATAAACATCAAATTTGGACGTGATAGGAAGAAAATCCACACAGGCACAATTTCATATTTTTCTTATGTTTCGATGTTCTTTATATCTTTATCATATTATATTTTAGAATTCCTCAAATCTTAAGTTGATTTAGAATATTCTAATTAATCTATATTTTGTGTGTGCTAAAGAAGGGAATAATACAGGGAAGTTGAACCCGTTCTTCGCTCATGTGAGATTTTAATATAAAACCTTCATAAATGAGTTCTCAAAAGCAAACAAAGGCCGTGCGATCGTACCTATGTAAATGAATCAACCAGCAGAAAGGCTATACGTAACGCAGTAGTAGTCTTACATGTTGGTGAGAAAAAAGACAAGAAAAAACAAAAGATATATCTTTGAGAGTGTAATTAGTATTTTACATTAAATACACAACTTGATATTTTATCCAATTATGTTCGTCAGCAATTAAGACATCCTGAAATATTTTTTATGTTGAAGAAAGCGAATGATCATGGAAGAGTATTTGTAGAAAAAAGAACTAAACCAATTAAATATTCAGTTTTATATTAGATAACGTCAGAATGAAGTGGCCACGTTAGCCCAGGGGTTGTAGTCGCAGACTCGCGTATTTGGACAGTCGAGGTCTACCGAAACATTTTTCAAATAATGTTTCTTACAGCGAGTGGTGGAAGGGGTTGATAGTGTAAAAACCACAAAAAGCTATTCTGTGCCAAACTAGTTATCCAGGCATTTGAAAAATGGAAAAAAGGGAAATCGACTGATGAGAAGAAGGGAAAGCTTGTTTCCCCCCAGTTTAAAAAAAATTCAAATTTATTTTTGGTGTTTTATTTTTCGCACCCTGTTCTATTTTCATCATTGTTTCATTATTTCCAGAAAAGAGTGACAATGACGATTGAATGATAATGACGGAAAACCCCAATCTGACTATTCTGTAACTGTGTTCTAGAAATTACAAGAGTAGAAAAAAGTAAAAGTTAGTTGACAAAATGGAGGGTCTAAATTAGAGACAGATCGCTAAGGTAATACCTGGGTACGTCACCCATGTTTCCCACAGACAGTAAACCGCTTGAGGAAGAATATGATCTCTAGGGAGACTCGAGATCTCGATTCCCGCATCTACATAGAGAAAGTAAGCAGCCCGTTTTGCAGATAATATTTTAAAATTTTAAAAAAAATCATTATAATTTTGAAATTTTTGTAAGGTTACATAACATAAGTTGATATCAATCTGTAAGGTTATGTCATTTATAATCGAAATTTCTTTCATTAGAGAATCTTACATTCGCATAAGAGGTTCTTCGAATACATGCCAACGAACAGGTGTCTTATATAACGAAAGAGGCGACACTCGAGGGGGTTTAACGTTAAATTTTTTTAGTTGTGTTTTTTTGTTTTAGAATGCATCAAATCGTTACTTCTAGAAACGTTTGAGAAAAATATTTCAGTTCAAATAAGCAGTTTATGAAATGTATTATCTTGCCCAAAACACAAAATTCTACAACAAATACTTATTAATCCCAGTCCCTCTCTTTTTGTATACATATATAGGTTATTCGAATAATTCATCCAATTTTTAAGTTGGAAATTTTCAAAAATAAAAGAAACAAAATGATCAGTAATACAAGAGTGCAAAGAGAAAATGTAGGAGTTTTCTTTATAAATGCTCATTATAACTTCCCATTGTTATACGTTTAATGTCTCAATTAGGTATGCAAATTTCTGACGTACATAAGTTTCCGAGATAATGGTTTGTGCAGCAGCAAAAATTCGTTATTTAAGTCCAAATAAATTTATGGGTAATGATGGCACACTTATTTTTTCTGTGACGAACTCCCAAAAGCAGAAACCGCATGAGGTATCAAGTTATTAATCTTGAAATCGCATATCAGGTGACTCGCGTAACATACTGTGCAACAGCAAGTTATCTGGTCCTCTATGACCGATCCAAATGCGATGCAGCTCCGTGCTCTAAAATAGCTTACATGAAATAAATTTTACGAGGATTATAGGAAAGCCAATTTTACTGTTTAACACTTTCAAAGTCTTCCTTTGTTCTCAAGCATTATTTTTCATTCTGTGTTGTTTATGATTGAAAATATGGAATTTTGAAATCCAATGGAATCATTTTAAATAACCATGTATATATACATATATACACTCATGGACAAAAAAATTAGCGCACCAAGAAGGAGTAGTCAAAATGAAACGAAATTTTGCATACGTTGTGACGGGTCTATCTGCGACCTTGTCACTAACAGTCCTCTAGGGGAATTTTAGGGCCTCAGAAATTATTTTTATTAGAAAGCTTCCTCCGAAGGAGAGAACGTGATCATGCAAATTAAGACTGATATATATAATATAAGCTTTCAAGAAAGAGAGAGAGTGTGTGTGGGGAGATAGGATAGACTTGTAGCTGGGCAGTAAATAAAATTAAGTGTTTTAGAATATGTCGAGTCCTCCTTCATGCCAAACACCCTTACAACGTAATGACTACTTATATATAAGTAAATGACAAGAAAATCAAAGAAAAAGGATCATTTATTTCGGAGAAAAAGGCAAAAGAACGGATGATTTAATACCCTGTTGAACCCCCTGTAGCGCGAATGCACGATGCCATATGATCGGGCATTGAGGCATACAATTTCTGTATGATGTCTTGAGACATTTCGTTCCATATTTACTGTAACCTTGCTTCTAGTTCGTTCAAACTCGTGGGATGCCCAACTCGTCGTCCCAAATGATCCCAGATAGGCTCGATTGGAGACAACTCTGTGGATCGGGCAGGCCAAAGAAAAGTAGTAACAGTGCGGAGACAGTCTTGTGACACCTTTGCCGTGTGAGGCCGAGCATCGTCTTGTTGAAAAATGTATCCTGGGAGCCGTTGCAGGAGTGGCAACACATGTGGTTGCAGGATGTCATGGACATACCTCTGGGCTGTCATGGTGCCACGGATCAATACTAGGGGTGATCGTGTATTGTAGGCAATGACATCCCATACCATCACATCAGCTGTGGGAGCTGTGTGTCGCTGTAACGCAAAGGCAGGATTGAGGCGTTCACCACTGGATCTCCACACACGAACACGATTGTCATCACTGCTGAGATTGAATCTTGATTCGTCGCTAAAGATGACCTGGTTCCATTCCGTGGCAGTCCAGTTTCCTCGTGTGTGGCACCACTCCAAACGGAGGCGTCGATGGGGGGCGTCTATTGCAACACACGTAATGGGCGCCGCGATCCTAAATGTCCTTCCGCTAGGCGCCTTCGTATGGTTCGAGTAGACACAAGGGCTCCTCGTGAAGGTGTTACCTGTGTTTGGATGGCGGCCGTCGAAGCAGCTGGCTGTTTGTGTGCATTTCGTGCGATGTGGTGGTCTAATCGACGATTGGTCTGTTGAAGGGCGCCCTGAGCCTGGTCTTCGAGTAAATAACATCCATCAGATCCTCTGGTCACAATACCTCCTCATAACACAATCAGAGCTGCCTAATTGTCATGCTACTCGCCTAGCTGACCACCCAACTTCCATCATGCCGATGATTCTCCCCTTCTAAAACTGCGACAGCTGCTCATATTGTCTTCGAAAACGGCGTAATGGTATGTCTACCACAGCTCTTCCTTTGTAAACGATTCAGCACATTCAAACAAACTTTGGTTACCTGTTTTATGCTCCAAGGAGAACGACGTTAAACGCCCTCTTCCGGCTATACGTCATGCGCAATCATGCTGTATTTCTAATCATTTGCATACCTCCCCGATATGTACCTTCATGACAAGTTTCTCTACGATTCCGCAATTATTTCTTGGTGCGCAAATTTTTTTGTCCACGAGTGTATATGTATGCATAGTTACACACACACACACACACACACACACATATATATATATATAGAAGAGATATTGAGTATATATATATATATATATATATATATAGTTGTTATATATATAAATATGAAGTATGTTGTTGAGCTGATAGATAGCATAATCCCTTTGCTAAGTTTTTTTTCCATATAACAGGTTTTCACAACATTTCTTTGAATTGTTTCTTCTTTCACGTAGATCTTTCACGACCTCTTAGAGGGAGAAAGAGACTCTGCATACCAACCCTCTAGCATCATCGTAATGATACGGAGAGAAACATTGGTATTTGTAGAAGAACGTTACTTTTTTCAGCCATTAGTGCAATTGATACATATCCCTTATCTGTTGATTAGAGTTCAGCTGAGAGCAGTTTCTATTTTTAGTCATCGGCTTGTTGAGCGGCAGAACTCGTCGACACTTGCACCCAAGTTGAAATGTCACTGTAGTTGTGATTGAATGTGCGGTTGTCTTGGTTAGACTTACAGATTCTTGTGTTACGCGTTGAGTGTATAAGCAACCAGTAGTTATTGGCTATGCTGTCCTATAGTGTTCAAGTCGTGAGTCACCACTTCGGCATTTGACGTTTTTACTTCGAAAACATAGCGGAATGTTATTCTACCCTGTGGAGGGGAAGAGAATTCTTTGCAACCTTGGTTGTCGTTTCTCCTGTGGAACCTTGGTTTCGAACCCTGGTCCAGTGGGTACGAAGAATGTTGATAGTTCGCTTTGTGCTGGGTTCCTACCAACTTGGCCAGAAAGACGTCTTATCTGACTAGTTAGTAAGACGCTTTACCTTGTGGCGTTTATGTTGAAGGGAGTCGTTGCATTTCTTTCCCTCTGTCTGGGTCGTAAGTGGACCAACGTTTTTGTAATATATCATTATAGGATTTGACAAGCCAGGTAAGCAAACACGAAAATATTTACGTATAGAGACTCTTACATAGGCCTACCACATTTCCAGGATTAGCTCAAGTTGTTCTGCTTTTTAAGTGCTGTCCGGAGTAATGTCCGGCGTTGCAAAAATATTCCGTGTGGTGGAGAAGTTTTTGATTGGCGAAGAAATATTTAAACTTTTTGCCATCTTTAGACAAATAATTTCTATGCACTCTATACGTATTAATGATACTCAGGAAACAAAAAAGAAAAATTTATCTTACGCTAGACAATGTATATTATTGTAGAAAGCACAAATTAGGAGAACCTATTAATTCCACATTTTTTTAGAATTCTTCTCATTAAATTCTAGAGTACTGGTTTTGATAAGGTTGGTACGTTTCTATTAAAAGTTTTAAGAATTCAAATTCTCGTAACTGGTTTAGAAGGTGCCGAAGTTGTGTTCATGGAATTATTAAAGGATCTATTAATATCGATGGCTAATTTCATGAACGTACATTTATGAAACAGTTAATTCAAAACCTAAAGGTAAGTTGTAGTTCAAGATTTTAAAGTACCAAATATTCCAAAATAGTAACGGAAAGCAATTTTTAAGGTGTTTCAAAAGACTTAAATTTTATGTTGCAATATTGCTCAATTCTTCGAGTTTGCTATGTCTTTGCCTGGGATATCCGCTCCAGTTCGGAGAATTTTTTCAATTATGGATAATATATGGTCCACAGAAAGTGACATAATTTAGTATCTAAAACATCTGTGTTAGTTGTAAAAAATAATATAAATTTTCTTATTGTGAATTTTATGATGTAAATTAGGTATCTGATTACATTTAAAAAACGATTTTCGGTCAGAAGTCAATTTTTTATTTACAGTTTATTATTAAAACCTGATTTCTTAGCTTTATTTAATAGATTAAATTTTGTTTCTATCTTGCTCAGAACTTTAGTTATAAGCCCTTTAATAACAGTTTGTGTCAATTTTTAGAACTGGAAGTAGCATTCTGGAAATGGAACTTTAGTGTTTATTTATGTTGATATATTACGTAATATCGCCTTCAAAATATTTTCCAACATGCAAGATGAATTTCCGAAGACCCAAAATGCCAATGAATCTTTTAATAATGTAATATGATACAGAGTACTAAAGAAAATTTTGTTTGTTTGAAAACTGTGAAATTGGGTGCATATGATGCAATTATACAATTTAACGAAGGACATCGAGGCTGATTAAAAGTCTTAAATAAGCTGAATATTGAAAATCCAGGCAAATTCACAATAAAGGGATACGAAAAGTTGGATTACAATCGAATCAGGGAGTTGAAGCGTTATACAAGCGATGGAAAGTTTTAAAGGTCATTAGGAAGAATAATATAACTTATTTAAGTAATACAGATAATGAAGTTTACAAATCAGGGGGTTTTAAATGTTAAATTTTTAATTAACTAGGAAAGTTTCTGGGTTAAAATGTATTTTTAGCTTTTTCACATAATCAGGATTTTCATATTTTGCTTCAGGCAAAACATCATTTTGAAATTGATTACACATATAATGTTATGAAACTTTCCTGGGATTCTCTATAAAAATGAATTTAATATTTGAACCTCTTCTATTATTGATGAGAATTTCATTTATGCTATAGTATTGTTTCAGTGTGTAATGACCTGGAATATTTTCTAATTCCTCTAAGACTTTAAGCAATCCATAAAATCCAACATTAAATTTGATAAGGGCTAAATATATGATCCTAAATGTTATGTTTATTTTTCAACAAAAATATTTTTCGGTATTACTGACCATAAGATATTGTTGAAACTCTGATTGGAATTTTGAGTTAAGCATTGAAGACATTTAATTTTTGGTCACATGACTTCATGTATACGGACTTAATTATATTTATTATATTTGGTTGTAGACCCATACTGGTATTCTTGTAAGGGTTTCCCAAAGCAGTAGCTCGTTGATATTTACACCAACTGTCAACACCTTTAGGACATTGCCCTTACATTGGTTTCTCCTTACTTGAACAACAGTGGACAAATGCAGCAATTGTGGCACTTTGCATATTGTATAAACTTCCTTCATTGGACCTAATAGCTATCCGATACCAATTTTTTAATTTATCTGTAATAAAATTATCTGTCAGGTTTACCTTGCCCCCAAGTGCTTTTCTGTTAGCTTTTAATTTTGCAAGGTGCACTCCAACTCTTGTTTGAATATGCCCGATGCACTCGAGCTTTCCCACAGATTCCTTGCCGTAAATATCTTGAACTGTTTCAAAACCTTTCGAGTCTCTATCACCATAGTAATTGGTGTATCGAAAAGAACGCAAACTTTCAGATATATAAGATAAACTCCGACAACTTCCCTTTTACTCCATGATTTCAACATACAGTAAAAGGGAAGTTAAAACTGATATCGCACTCGCAACACCATGAAATGACGAGTAGTCTCGACATTGCCATGTTCCATCGAGAAAAAACCCCACGTTCTGTGAATTTGTTAAGGGGGTCACTTCACGCAGCCTTTTCCCTATCTCTGTAATGTTAAACATGACCAATTTTAAGGAACATTTTTAAAAAAATTGACTGGTTGTAGAGTTACCAATTTTTTTGTGTTCATTTATTGAATAGTTATTATTATTTTAATGAGAGCTTTTTTTGAAATTTTGATTAGTTTTTTTTAAAAAAATTATTATGTGTTTTAACACGTGAAAAGTTAAAAAACAAAGAAAATTTGTGTACATTTCAACCTCTAAAATTTTTTTTAAAAACTTTTTTTGACAAAAGCTCTCATTAAAATATTCCTTTATGTACTAGTAATACATGCACCAAATTTAAAAGCTATAAGATGAGTAGGTTTTTCAAAAATGTTCCTTTTGTGTTGAAATTTACAGTTTTGAGATAATGCAATTTAAAGTACAAACTTACCATTCACTAATAGATATCAACACCAAAGCTTGAATTGCTTGGGTAATCTGCTAAATCATCTTCTTGTCTACATTTTAATAGTCTGTTTTTAATTCTAGCTTTATTGGTTCTTTGTAAAACTGCCTTCTTTGCTTTCTTTATGTGAACACGATCTGCTTCTTGTAATGCTCGACATGTATAAAATCCAGGTTGAACATTTAATAAACTTAAAACTTTTAATTTTGTAATAAATCCTTGATTAAATAGAGATATTGCTTCATACTTTCCAGCTTTTAATGTTCCTAATTCTACATATACATTTATTGAGATTATGTACCAGATGATGCTATTTAAATTTGAATTTTGCCATGTAGGCATTTAGAAAGTAGTTCAGGACATAAAAAATCTCTAACTATTGCTTAATACAATTTATAATAACATCAGGTAAGTTATGTTTGTGTTTGTATTGTTTTCCTTTAATTATGGACCTATTATATGCACACCACTTGTCGTCACCAGTGGGGCAAAGACTGAAATACTGAGTATATCGCAGCTCGTGCAATGACTCTGAGTGATTGAAGATCCAGAGTGCCCCTTCAACTTCCAGTTCTCCACTATTTCCAAAGTAATTTGCGAAATACTTCTCTCTGTGTGTATTTCCATTCCTCAAATTGCACGAATATCTGGAAAATACTTCGGCATCAACAATCTTTCCAGTTTCGACACTAACTGTTGTCACGACACCATTTAGTGAAACAAGCCCTCCTTTTGCCAGGTGCCATCAATAGCCCAAGTACATTTGGACTTCCATCATTTTTAAATATTATATGTTAGCAGCTATTACCATAGAAGCTTTTGCGACTTCCTCTGTCGCATCATTTAATGTGTGGGATAACTAATAAAAGCGCTTAGTAATGGGAGGTAAATTCATCACTCCGCAAAACCATTTCGCAGCAGCATACTCTTTCGCGATTGATCTCATAGCATATCAAAGTCTCGTATTAACTTCATGCACATTAGTATATCATTTATTAGTGACACTCTGAGTGACTCTAATATTCAGGACTGGTTGTTCGAAACCACAACTGACACAACATATAAATAGTTCTGTAGCCAAACCTTGGATTTGACGACCAAGATTAATATGGATATCATGTTTTTTATATTTTATGCATAACATACATAATTTTAAGCAATAAGAAAACAGAGAAATGTCAATTATTTCCTTAAATTGATCAGAAGAATTTAAAAAAAGCTTAATACTCACCAGTATACTTACTTAACGTTGATACTTACCATAACAGCATACTTACCATATTTATAAACATTTTGTTTATATGAAACTTATATAACTTCAAAAGAACTTGTATTTAATATAATAACATCTCTCTCAAACTTCTATTTCTTAAATGTTTGAGCATTAAACCGAGACATAATGAAAAATATAAATGAAAAAAGTTTTCGAAAAGAACAGATTGTCTACATTAGGCGAGTCTAAAATAGCACGTTGCATTCGATAACAAACGTTGAAATGTAAACAAACTGCTATTACTATTCACTTCAATTCTTTCCTCAACAAGTTGCTGATCGATGAAAATTGTTTTCATGAATTTAAAATAATTTGATAAGGCTGGAAAGAAGCATGTATAATAAGTTTTGGTTTAAAAGTGGGCGTGGCATTCAGCTTTTTTGGGTCTTGACACATGTAAACAACTTTTTAAAAAAATATTTAATATACTTCTAATTTAGCTAGAACAAAAATTTAAATTGTAATTGACGCAGAAAGATTTGAAGTTTCTTTTTCAAACAAAATTGAAAAATCGATTTTTTGACCGATTTGCGTGAAGTGACCCCCTTAATTGATTTTTGTATTATAGTAACAACTTCTGCCACCACGTTCATTGAACATTTAGTGACAGATGCAGCAGCATGAAGAATTTTTTTTCTTGTTGTCTAAAAGACATGCTTGATATAAAGGGCATATTTAAAGTTGCAGCAATTTTTTTCCCAAATGTATGCACATTTCCAATGAGTCGAAGCGCAAACATAAATCTAGTATTTACTTCAATGTTTAGTGTGTTCTTTTTAGATATGCAAAATAAAAAAAGGAAGTGTAATTTTCACAGTATAAAGAGATTTGAAGAAATACCAAATTTGGAATCTTCAACCAATTTCAATTTATTTTGGAGATATGATGGGTAAAATAAAACAGTAAAAGCACTGATAAGTATGTCTAAAGCTGTTATACGATAGCCAGACAATGTTTTTTCTGTTGATTTGGTAATCATCAATCACTATTTGTCAAGTGTTTAGCACTTGTAGTAACGGTAACATTCTTAACAAAGCCATCTTTCTTATTAACAGTGCATCAATTAACATGCAATTTATGCTTCCTATTACTACTACAACTTGATCCTCCCATTTTAAAACTCAAACATAATACTTTGTTTAGTAATATTTCAGAAATAAAACAATGATTATTTTTTGAAAAATGATTTACAGTGTAATTTAAATGGCCTTTAAGCAATTTCGAATTTCAAACGCGAGATGTAAACAATATGAGACGTTTGCCTATTGCCCTACTCTTTCGCAGAAATTAATGAAAAATAATTTGAAATTTTGGGACTTGCTTATTGAGAATTTCATTATAAAAATTACATACTATTTTACATAAATTACTTTGAAATTATGAGGAATTGTTAAGCTTTCACCCGTCATTTAAAATGGTCTTAAAGTGGTAATATAGGTATGAATAACCACTATGACTTTTGTTTTCTAAATCGTTATAATTTCGCTTCTACTTATCCTAGACTCAAAACAAAAGCTATTTTAGAAAGCAATGAGTTGGCAGTTTAAAATGGTGAAAAAAAATACATATTTTGACTGAAAAAAATCATGTTTTAAACGTAGTCAGTCAAGTTAATTCATTGAATACCAGCAGAACAATTGTTTTGGTTTTCTTTGATATTAATGTTATATGTTATATTAGAACCATTTATTGGATTATTATGATTTTCATTTGGCTTATTGGGCTTGAAGAAAGTTCTATTCTAGACACAATTAAAGATACAATTCCATCCTGGTGAACGGTACAATTCCACCCTGGTGAACGGTACAATTCCACCAACGCTGTCGCTCGATTCAATGCCCCTCAGAGTAGGCGTAATGATGTGGGAGAGGGGGCATAGCCTATGATAGTCTGTCCACTCTTACTGCAGCACGTGGAACCTTAACGGGTCAGCTTTATGTTCATGATATTCTTTGATTCCAAGTTACTATGAAATGGTTGGTCTTAATCCCGACGGCTCCTTTCTCTGAAAACATTAACTGAAGAGGGCGAGAATGGTTAAGATCGCATATGAATATATACCTTTAGAGTAGAAGTTTTATTTCTGTATGTTTAATAAAATTTTCAATGCAAATCTGGTCTTATTAACATCTTTGTCTTTACAGCACACTGAAAGTATGAAGTATAATTCAAGATGTTTTACTTCATGCTTATAATAGCGACATTTTGATAAAGTCCTGTTGAATGTGTCCAGTTATTTAACACTAAAATTCTTTCAAAGACCTCGAAGTATTGAACGTGCATCTGTCCCACTCTACGGCCGGAATTAAATAATATGGGGATTCGAGCCAACAAATTCTACAAAAGAAAAAGTTTTCCTCGTGACTCTTTCCACTCGCCTATTGCGACACTAGTTGCATTTATGCCGGTTCGTTTGACTTGAATGAAACAATGCCAACCATGAGTTTATGATGTTGACTACTCATCCACCTCAAACGCATATAGACCATAAGAATAAGAAAATCATTAAGTCTTCCATTTAAAAAAATTCGTTTTAAAGATATCAATATTTTTTTTTAATTTGAAATACTTTTTTGAATTAGTGGATTTCGATTCGTTAATAAACTCAAAGTATTTACATTTAAAACAAATATTAATTATAAAACATTCCTTCGTAGGATTTCACAAATGATACAAATATATCTACTTCCCCCTACATAACCCATGCGACCGTGGAATTACGTATAAATTTTTATTTTAAATATATTTTTTTAAAAATTTCCGAAATGTAAAGCCGATTAGAAAAAAAATACTACTTTTGCAATATAGTAAGCGATGATTATGGATTTTATTTATAACGCTGATGTGTGACAGTGTCTTTAACATTTTTGGATTCCTTTCAGATTGGAATGTACTTTAACAAAATTCGAGGATTTATTAAAGAAAAAAAAAATTGAATAATTTGTTTTTGAAAATCATATTCTTAAAGAAAAGAAAATGTTTAAGAGGTTACTTCACATTGCATTGCAGTTTTAAATATTTATCCTTTTTAAAAACAAAAGAAATTTCCTCTCCGAAGTTGACAGTCAAAGAAAACTCCCGGCCCCCACTTCAACGAAAGGTAACAGCGGTTTCACTAACAAAGAGAAAAAATTTCAACAAAGAAAAACACATGGCCAATAAACAAAATGAAATGTAATTGTAATCGATACCACAAGCCAGTGACCCAAATGGTAGAACTACAGATGGGTGAGAGAATTTTTTTTTTATTTCTTTTTAGAGACTTTTTGCAGAGACAAAAAGGGGACTATAAACTATTATTTCGCATAGAACTTTTTTTAAAAAGATTAAGAATCAATGAACAGTTATTTTCGCATGAGATGTTAAAATATTTTAAGGACTGAGTATATATATTTAAAGAACTTTTAATTTTATTATCTTCCAAAAAAACTATTTATTGAATGTTATTTTTAAGAGGTAGTTTATTAATTTAGTTTTGGATAAGGATAAGTAATTTTAAATATGTCAAGGATGTTTTATTTTGATTTCATTATTTGAAACAAAAAATGAACTTAATAAATGAGCTAGCTTTTAAATGAGTGTTTTATGGATTAAACGTTTCGAAACTTAAGAGTGCCAACAAATGTTTTTTTGTTTATGTGATCTATTATGATGAGAAAGAATAATTGTGATATTTCAAGGTAATATGCTCGACGAATGCTTTATTTTGATTTTATTATTTGAAATATTAAATGATATATTTGTTGTAAGGATTTAGGAATGTATTGATTAGGCATATAAAGATTTAGGAATGCAAATTTGTAATGATTTATTTTTGTGAAGATTGATTTTTGCAAAAGAATTTGTAATGTTTTATTTTTAGAAGTGGATTTTGGAATGATCTATTTTTATAAGGATTTGATCTAACTAGGAATGATTTAATTTTGTAATGATTAGGAATGTTATGATTTAGGAATGTTTTATAATTTTGTAAGGATATAGTAATATATTGAATTAGGAAAGTAAAGATTTAGGGAATGCTATTTTGTAATGATTTATTTTGTAAGGATTTGATTTAGGAATGTGATTTTGAAATGATTTAGAAAGGATCTTTTTTTTGTAAGAATTCCTAGATTTGTGTTTTGATGATTGTGATATGTTAAATATTTTCTTTGTTACATCTGTGAACCCTTTTGAGTCTATAAGAGTTAAGCATGTTCTATGAAAAGGAGAATATTAAAATGAGAATAAGTATTTTATGTGTGCAAAAATAATAAAAGAGGAAAGGAAAGAATTTAATATTTACAACTGTATGAATAAAGTTTATGAGGATACATATGTTCGATGTTTTGAAGTATGAAATTAGTAATTTGTCAGATATGAGTACTTTTTTAAATTTTTATGTGGCAATTGATGTTTGAAATTAGATTTGATACCTTGAAGAAGGAATGGATATTTAAAAAAAATATGTGAATGTGTTCAATATTTTGAAATGTGAATTTTATGTTTGATGTTTGATATTTATTTATTTGTATACGATAGTTAATGATTAATGGGAAGTGAACTAATCCTGTTTTATGTGAATATTTTGTTAGGATAAATGATATCTCGATATGAATTTATGAATGTGATTATGCAATTTTTTTTTAAAAAAAGTGAGAGGTGATATGTATCATTTTAAAAGATGTTGAGAAGTAGTATTTTCAAGTGTTTTAGTAATTTTAGTACTTTGATTTGTAAGAGAAATAATATAGGAACGATATGATAACCAAGATTTTTGTTTTAAAGCAATAAACTAGAATTATTACTTAAGTGGAGAAAGATTTTCTTTATATATGCTTAGTGGAATTAAAAATAATTCATAGTGAAATGTACGCACAATAGAGATAGTTAGTTATGTAAAAGGATTAGTGTATGATTATTGATATTTTATCTGTATAGGGTAATTGATATTTGATATTTTTAAGTATTTGAGGAATTTAAGTATTCATGTTTGTGTATGATTGTTGATATTTGCTATTTTAAGTGTTTGAGGGATTTAAACATTGATCGTTCAGTGTAGGATAATTAATGGTTTCAAAGTCTATCAGTGTAATGATTTTGTATAACTGTTAGCTTGTTTATCTAGGACAGTAATATATCAGGATTGGCCGAAATGTTATCTCCCGTACTTAAATCCCACCTCTAGATGGTGTTCATTTGTAAAGGGGTGAGTGTAAGATGTCACACAATCCCTTCAGACCTGACCGAATCTCCGAGCGGTGCTGATGTGAGCGAGCAAAATGGCACTCTTTAGTAAGGAGCGTAAATAAACTTTTGTTGTTGTTATTCAACCTGATGTTTTTGTCTCAACGACAACTGTAAGCTAGTGATGATAAACTAAGTTAGCAAAAAAAAGTAAGAATGGATGAAGTGTTGGGTGTGTGAAGAAGAAGGGAAAAAATTTAATACATATAATGCACTAATAAGATCTCAAATCCATTTGGTTCTCAATAAATGAATAATTATTTATGATAGAAACGTTAAATTCAGATACTATATAAATGCAATCCACACAGGCCTGAATAAATATTTTTCTTACTTTTTGATGCTTTGATTTCTTTATCATACTCAAGATAAATTATTGACAGATTAGAATTCTTCATACGCTGCGTTGATAACATTAACGAGCTCAATTTCATAAATTAGGAAGCGACATTTCTACATCTTATTTAAATACATGTTCGAATATTAAAAAAAATATTTTCGTCTATTAATAAATGTAGTACAGAATTGGTTATATTTTCTACTAATGTGATGAATGATGTTTATTTCTGAGATAATTTTTCATCTTACTGGGGAATTAATAGTGCAGTTAGTGACAAGCTGTATTGATATTTTACATACTTCCATTTTCAAAAATATCCTTTCTCCTTGGTAAATACTCCAAAATATGGATAACAATCCCTTCCTACGTGATATAATTGATCTTTTATAGTTTTGGAAAGATAATTATAGAGAATAGGATTAGATTTAATCGTTTAAACATCGTTTGTCGCCTGCTGTTCGATCATTTCTAACCGAAGGTCTGAGGGAAGCTACTTATTTTTACGACTGCATGTGCTTTGAAATATTTAGATGTCCTTTAGCACTCGAATAAAGATCCGAAAAATGCTGCTGTCAGTTGATTACATATCTCAGTGGTTACACAGTGTAGTTTGTTTGTTTTTAATGTAAAAACACTTTTAACTGTTGTTTGTTTAGAATATAAAATCATATCCCTAAGTAATGCTACAACTAACACTAAATACGTATCGGTGAAACATTTCTTAAAAAGCATGTTTTCCTGTGAATGATGGTGTATTTCAATACGGCGAGAGCCAGATACAGTTATGCTGCGCCTGTACTATTCCATTAGCTATGTGACAGACAAAACCCACCATTCTTAGAAGTGTGAACAGTTATCGCAAAGCGGTAGTCATCAGCGGTTGACGATAGAAAACTAATGAAATAAATGTCCACCCGAGTCAAACATTTTTACAGTGTCAACATTTAGGCTTGGCTATTATTGCTCGAACTGAAAGGCTTGGTGTGTTTTCTCAGCTACCTGGCGAAAGAAAAAACCTCTGCTGACCCAAACAAAGTGTAACTACGATCTAGACGTTTGAAAAACAGTACATAGAGAAACTGGTTAACAAGAATGAGGATCAAAATCAAAGAAAGTTTGCTAGGATTATCCCAAATTGTGTCACCCGTATTTACCACAGACCGTAAACTCCGTTGGAAAGAAAAAGAACACTAGGGGGTCTCGGTGTAGCGGTTCTCGAAATTATTTGAAGAGGGTAAGCCCCCGACAGCAGCACGCTGTGCAGTTAATGTTTTAACATCTAGGAGAAAATGTAGTTGTTTTTTTAAATTCCTGTTAAATTTATTTCACGTGAGTTTATATCAATCTATAGGTTTATATTATTAAATTTACATTCAAAATAGAAATTCTTTTCAACCAGTACAAAGATAATCGAACATATGTCTTACAAGCTTCGAAGGGACAAATTCAGAGCTTTTTTTCGTTAAATTTTGCAATTCTTGTTTCTTTATTGAGGCGTAGCACACTGTTACGCTTAGAAACATTTGAGAGAAAATATTTCAATTAAAAAAAATCGTTTAAGTAATCGTCTACGAGAGCACTTGAATAGAACTCTATTAACTTTTCCCAGGCATCTTGGGTAACACATTTCACGTCCCTCTCAAGTCAGCTAAGAATCTTTTTTTTTCTTCTTAACTATTGATACTGTGTTCCGCTTGAAAGGTATTGTAATAAATGTCGTAGATTTTCAAAAACATTTAATTTTCTCTTAAAAACTATATACTTTTAAATAAAACATTTTAAAAGTGTATTTGAATCATTAAATCAATATTATATTTGAAATATTATTATATTTCAAATATTATTAATGATATATTTATTAATTACATTTAAAAATATTTAATTGAAGGTGGTTAATTATTGCCTATATTTAGCCCCCATTTTATTTTCAAGTCTCAATTTACAAAATATTTTTTTTAAAAAAAATTCCAACTTTTACATTAAAATATGTTATTTTATATATTATTAATAACTAAAAAGAATTTCTCTATGTACCACTTATATACTTTTAGAATTTCAAAGCACAATCAAAGCGCACCATATATCCAAAATCATTTCTTAAACCTAGAACAACTAATATTGGATGATATTCGACTCAATAAAAAAAAGAAATACCCCTTACGATTTTCAAAAACACATTCCTCACTCAAAGGTTTTATGTAAGTAAGCATTTATTTAGCGTTCATCAGTACAAATAATTTTCAATTTAACACGATATAACAAGAATAAAGTTAATTTACAAATTATACAAGGTTGACATAAAAAACTGGTTTTTGATTAACCAATTTTTAAACATAAAAAAAAAATTGGCTACTTGCGAAATATTTCTTCTATATCGTTCCAAAAATTCCTTATAAAATAATATGAAATATATTTTATTTGAGTTTCTTTAGAATTTTTTCTTTCTGAATATTATAATTATTCATCTAAATGCTTTAGGTTATATATTTAACATTCAATGCATCAACAAACAGTAAACTTCTTCAAATACGTTTTAAAAGTTTTGGAGAAAATTTCCATGCAAACGAAATAACAATTTTTTTTAACTTTAAATGAAACGTAGTTGTAATTTTGTAGTTTAAATTATATTAACAGAATTGCACAATGACAACAACACTCGAAACCTATGAATTTTATAAATTTGTGTCACATTTATAAATATTAATCGTTCTGTAAATAAGAACTATAAAACTCGATTGGAGTAAGAACTTTACTAATTAAAATTCTAAAATTAGTTCATCGAATATCGCGCACGTCAATATCAAATACCAAGGATAAAAAAAAATAGGAGTAAAATACGTTTATTCCTTCTTGGTGAATAATAGTCTTTTCAAATAACATTTTTGAGAGACATTTTCAAATAACATTGCCTTACAAGTATCAAAACATAAGGGGCTTTAACCAGCACAGATACGGGAATGTAATTTTAAGCTCATACTGTGAATGAAGAATTTTATGCAGAATTCACAAACGAAAGGCTTTTCTTAAGTGTGAATAATTAACTGAAGTCTAGGAGCACTATTATAACTAGAAGGGTAATTACAAACTTCGCAATCATAAGTTTTTCTTAGTATGGATGTGCAAATGTTTATTTTTAAATAACCACTTTAAGAGGTATTTCATTGTTGTGCAGGTGATCATTTAAGTGATGAATTCGAGATAATGCCATTATATATATATATATATATATA
>BMAW01119643.1:0-14327 GCA_019974015.1 Nephila pilipes
CCAGTTAATATTGCTTCCCTAGAAAACAGACTTTTACCTCCAGACATTCTGGACTTAGTTGAGGATCTCATATGCAAAACTTGTCATCTCAACCAGGATCCTCCTTCCATAATTTTAAGATGTACTACGCCTTCTCCACCCATGTCTGGACTTGTTGGAAAGATTTCCCCTATGGCTTCTCCAGAAGCGAACAAAATGTACGTTCAAGGCATTGAAAGTCGAAATCCTCCTGGTTCACCCTTGGTCACTACCAAGGATTCATTGCTTTTTTTTCTCTGGACTCAAAATGAAATGCCTACTAATGATACTAAGTCCTATTCCTTCGCCTACCAGGCCTGCTTTCCCAGACATACTGGAATTTATTTTGACACAGCCTCCAGTATTAAGTGATAGTTCTCCCGAGACTTCAACCTCGGATCCTCCACAAGCTATAGGAAAGCAAGCTCCACGTATCCCAAAAGAAAGTGAAGGTCTTCATACAACGACAAATTCTTCAATCAAGGTTGCCAGGACTTCCAAAACCAGGAATATGGCTCCGCCTCCGCGAATTGATGGGTCCCTTCAAGTTCAGAAACCCATCATGTCGTATGCCGAAGCAGCATTAGTGAGATTATGCAAAATGTGCTCAGCCAAGGTTTCACCTTTCAAGCTCATGGAGCACTTAACTTCACACAGGCCTTGCACCAAAAGGTTCTAGTGTACAAAGGTTCATGTCAACTTGCAAGAAATTGTGGGCCCTCAATACTATTAGGGCAAAGGATAATTCCTCCAAGGAGAAGACTTCTTCTCAATTGGAACTTACATTTCGTGAGAAGTTTCCGGAGCTCCCAGTTTTTCTTCTAAACTCAGGTTCTTCTTCAGACACTTCGCCGGAAAAAACTGAGTTACTCAACAAATTAGACTCCACTCCTTCTGATACACCCTCGACTCCTGCTTTTACCAGACCCCTATTAAGTACGGTAGTACGAAAGGGTCTTTTCAGATGCAGGTACTGCGAGATGCCTTTTGTGTCCAGATCTGGAATGAAGTCTCATGTAATCAAGACCCACAACATCCCTACTACTAAGCCGAAGACCAAGCCCTTCCCGGAACCAAGTAATAGACCAACGTGCCGCACCTGCCATCATGACGTAGAACCTGGCCTATCTCTGCCAGATCATTGCACACTCTTGCACAATCTGGAGGTTTCTACTACCAGGTCTTTGTCCTCCAACGCTTTGGTTAAAGTGGAGAATCCAGATGATGCCCTTCCATCCTCAAGACAAGTCAGGATCTGTTCATTTAACGATAACCCTACTCTAAAGGTCTCTGTGAAACCTTCTTCTCTGCCTCATTCCACTCAAGATTCCATCTCTTCGCGCACATTCATTAATTCGAATATCATAATCAGAAACAGGTTATTCTTGCCTAAAAAAAGGCTCGTCTGATCTCCAGACGTCTGAGAATCCTACTGCTCTAACTTTGAAGGTACCCAGTCCTTAAGTACTAGTATTGATAACGCTTTGCCTCAGTCTTCCCGACCTACCTCGTCTCCAAGGAAATACCCTCACTGCCCTTTCCTCTCAATCAAGAAGGTAGGGCTTCGGCTAAACCTGTTCCTTAATCACAATATCAAAATGAACTCTTCAGCAGACAGTGGGACCCACTCAAATACCCAGTCCTCTCCTCCACCAAGCGAAGAAGTCTCAACTAAGGTTATCGTTTAGGCTGAGATACATCAGGAATGCAACAATTCTCTTCCATCAGTGCCTTCTCATTGCTCCCTCTGTGATTTTGTTACAAACTAGAAAGGTGGATTGACACTTCACTATTACAGGAAACATAAGTTTCCTCTTAAAGCTGTACCTGTTAAGAATGAAGATGCCCTGAATACATTGGATATCATGCCAATAACTAGTCAGAATACTTCCTCTAAAGTGCCTAACTTACCTCCTATCTCCTCTAAAACAACGACCAAAAAAAGTCATTTTCACACCTCAATTATGCGAGAGTATAACTCCATCAACACGAAGACTTCCTGCTAGAGTTGAAGCTCTTTCCCGCACTTTACCATCTGCAGAGCGGGATTCTCAAGATGAGTTTTCTACCATCCGCACCTCTCTTCCTCAGCTTCCTATCTTTCCCAACAATAACCATTCCAGAAGCAAGCGAGTCACCTTCAATAGCAACACTTTAAAATATTCTTTCCCACTAAGTCCTCGACTTGAATGTCCAATTCGGGGATGTCAAACTCATTCGGAACTAAACAATGGTTCCACACCAACACTTTAATCAAAGAACACCTCACAATTTTCCACCAAAACAAACCCACTAAGGTTGAGTTTTGTTATTCCATTTGTTCATCTTTATTAGCAAAAAATACTGCAAACCACAAATGTCTAATTGGAATCCTCGTATGCCTGCCTTTACCAATTGATGACAGCCTCTGAAAGTGTAACATCTGTGGCTTCGCTGCCAATAATGCAATCGCCAAAAGAAACCACTTAGCTGCTCATAAGACATAATCACATAAGCAAAACGCCTCCTCTCTTAAACCTCCAATATCGGCCAAGAAATCTAAAGTCAAAAGGATAAAAAGAATCAATGAGCTTTCAGAGGGTCTACCAGGAGATCTTCCTCTAGCTCCTCCTCTTCAGTCAACTGAAGATCTAACGAATGCTGTTATCGAAACTCCTGAGCTACCAAAAATAGATGTCGAAAGAACCCAGATTATTGACTTCTTCCTCGAGCCTCTTAACACCTTCCTAGATGTTGACGACTTCGAGGAAGCTTCTATCAGATTCCAGAACCTAACTGCAAGCCTTACACTGGTGATGCAAGAACACTTCCATCTTTCTTCTCCGTCTGTTACTGTTAAAAAAGGATCAATTGTCAAGTCTTTCGACCCTTACAATGCTCAAAAGGTACAAAGAATCTATCGCTGGAAGAGACGTCGATGTATTAGGAATTTAGTTAACTCTCAATTAAAACGTTGTCCAGCCTCCAAAGCAAGTTTCTTCAGTCATTTTAAAAACTACTGGTCACCTCCTTGTCAAGACTTCACGCTAATTGGTACCACTCCTCCAGATCTTCCTCACATACTGCATGTACACTCACCGGAAGCAGTTTCCTCCTGCAATCAAGGCTGTGAAAATTTGGCCCCTGGTCCAGATCTTCTTACTTATAGGCACTGGAGAGAGTGAGTGAGTGAGTGTTTGTCGATTTTAATGGCGCAAGAGCCAAAGAAGGCTATGCTGCGCAAAACACTTGTTAAAATCGATTAACATTTAACGGCATTAAAAGATCAACACAAAAAGACACATAAAAGATAAAAGTTTAAAAATAAAATGTGGTGTAAAAGGCCAATATGTCGTAAAGAAGCAAATAAATTATGGTGGGGGGTTTCCCCTACCGAGTCAGATAGATTTAAAACAGATGAATCAAAAAAGTCCGACGATGATGATCAAACACCGGACAGTCAATTAAAATATGATGAATAGAGTAAAGGACAGGGCAGGAAGGACACTCGGGTGAATCTTCTCGAAACAAAAGATGTTTGTGAGTAAATCGAGTATGTCCAATGCGAAGGCGAGTCAATCTGACATCGGTTCTTCGCATTGGGAAAACAGGCCATTCTCTGATGATCGGCTTCACCGAGTGTAATTTGTTATTAATCTGTAGATTCCAAGATTCCTGCCATGTCTGATGAATGAGCATTAAAATGTGACGTCGTATGTCCTCAAAAGGGACTGCAAGATGCACAGGATTCATTGCCGAACGTGCAGCCGAGTCCGCTTGTTCATTGCCTAAAATGCCTACATAACCAGGTATACAGCAGAATTTTATAACATAACCCCTGCTATATAGCTGGCAAATAATGTCAGAAATTTCAACCACAATCGGATGACTTCGATCGTCAAGATGTACCAATGTTTCCAGGACGCTCCTGATGTAGGTATATATGATGAATTTTCGGAAACTAGGCTTCTCGACTAATCTGAGGGCACAGTAGATGGTGACTGCTTCGGCAGTGCAGACACTGCAGGAAGAGTCGAGCCGGTAACTGTACCTGATGTCTTTTGAAACGACACCACAGCCGACATAACCAGTTCCCTTCGATCCGTTCGTATAAATAGGAATTAAATCCGTATACTGACAGCGATGGAAGGCTAAGATACTCTGGAAAACAATGGGACATGTGGTGCTCTTACTGTAAGAAGCAAAGGGGTTATGATATATAAAACTTGGAATATTCAAAGGTGGAAATTTAATAAAATTTCGTTGCTGAACAACCAAGTCATGTAGGCCGAGTTCCTCAATGAAGTCTTTTGCCCTCTGAGAAAAAGGCCGGATGAAGGAAGGACGAGCACTGTACAGTCTCCTTAAAGACGGGCTGGTATTAATGTTTTGTGATGGATGAGATGGAAGAGATGACATTTTGAAATGAAAATAGAGCGACAGTTTCAAGAGCCGCAAAGCCAAAGGTAGCTGGTTACAAATGACATAGAGACTCTTTACAGGTGACGTTCGAAACGCACCACATTAGATTCTCAGAGCATGATGGTGGACTGGGCCAAGTTTTTGCCAGGTAGTGTTGCAAGGAGATCCGTAGACGATACATCCGTAGTCGATCCGAGACCGAATCACCTACTGATACACTCGGAGTAAAGAAATTCGATCCGCTTCACAAGAGGTGTTGGACAACACCTTCAAGATGTTGAGGGATTTCTCACACTTCTTCCGCAGATGTAAAATATGCGGAAGGAAAGTAAGTTTGCGGTCGAAAATTACTCCGAGGAAGCGGACGTCAGGGACAACCGGAATAGACGTATTACGGATGCGAATGTCAGTATCAGGTTGGAGACCCCGTTTCCTGCAAAAATGCCCGCAACTACTCTTACTGGGAGAAATACTATGCCCATGAGCATCACACCATGTAACCAGGTTATTGACTGCGGTCTGAAGTCGACGCTCAATGATACGCATTGACGATAATGCGCAGGAAATCTGCAGATCGTCAACGTATAATAAACCATGAACTGATGGTTGCAAATGAGAAAGAATGGGAGAAATGTGACAAATAAAAAGAGAGGGGCTCAAAATGCTCCCCTGAGGAACTCCTTCAAATTGAGTGAAAGAAGATGATAAAACATTTCCGTCTTGTACTTTAAAAGTTCTTAAAGATAAAAAACATCTGAATAAAAAAAAGGCAAATTGCCTCTCAGACCATGACCGTGTAAAGTGCGCAGTATCCCATAGCGCCACGTACGGTCATATGCCTTTTCGATATCAAAGAAAATAGAAACCAAAAGATTCCTCCGTACGAAAGCAGAACGAATCTGACTTTCGAGTAGAAGGATGTTATTTACTGTGGATCTTCCTTTACGGAAGCCACTTTGAAACGGAGGAATGCATTGATCCTTTTCTATTTGATAAACGAGACGGGCATTGACCATACGTTCTAGCGTCTTACAGAGTCAACTCGTCAGAGCGATAGGCCTATAGTGGAGAGGGTTCTTTGGATCCTTACCAGTCTTCAGAATAGGAATAACGATTGCTTCCTGCCACTGGCTAGGAAACACATGCTCCCTCCATATTCGGTTGAATAGGTAAAGGAGACTGACAAGTGAATCCTCGCTCAAGTGGTGTAGCATATCGTATGTTATGCTATGGGGGCAGGGGTGTTGCTAAGACCTTCCATTCCCCATAATGTCCTATCAGATGGCGTAGGCTTAATAAACAACTGCGAAAGACTAAAAACGCAAGATACAAGGAACTAACAATTTATTTCAAACTTAACAAACATGACTTTAAAGGTTGAGACTTAACAATAGCAACTCGATTTTCACAGGTCTGGAATCTGCGAAGCAAGTGGGTCGAGCAAAGATCGCTCCTTCCTTTTCTACAAATCAGCTTTCAGCTCCACAGTCAAAAACGACGTCAAAAGATGACGTAGGCAGCCGCCACAATGCCATCAGAGCCTGGTCTAGTATTGTGCGCCAAGGACAGAGCCTTTCTCAATTCCCAAATGTCAAAGTCACAGTTATAAGCCGACACCTAAAGTTGATAGGTGTTTGCTCAGAACGATTCTTAGTCGCCAAAAATGTAGCGGTATATGAATCGGAGCCTGACACACTAGCAAGAGAGTGGCTAATAACATTGGCCACTTCGACAGGTGAAGAATGCACAGCATTTGCAGTTTCCAGTATCGGGATGGAAAATTCCCGATACAGGGAGTTTGCAGCTTTTACCTTTCTCCATAACTGTTGAATTGTGGTAGACGATGTGATGGAAGAGACATACCTGATCCAAGATTCTCTCTGACTATGTCGCCTCACTCTGCGAGCAATCGCCCTTGTCCTTTTAAAGGCTATGAGATTTTCAGTTGTGGGATATCGTCTGAAGATACCCCACAATTTCCTTTGTTCCCGGTAGGAGGATTGACATTCCTTATTCCACCATGGTTTACTCATCTTCCTCTGTGATGTTCCACTCTTCGGTATCGCTGCATCAGCAGCGTCCACGATAGAGGTAGTGACATTTCGGACAGAGCTAATAATATCCTGATCTTGAACCATTGTACCGGCAATAACTGCTAACTGTGTGAATAAATCTCAATCTTACCGGTTGAAGCGGTAAGTGGGGGGACGAAAACGCACCCCACTACCATGAACCTAGGAGATCAGGAGAGGGAAATGATCACTATTATAGAGATCATTTAAAACCTCTAATTTCAGCGACGGTAGCAGTGTCGGTGAACAAATGGCTAGATCAAGGGAATGAAATGTCCTAGTGGGAGCATGGAAATACGTCTTCTCGTCGGTGTTCAGCAGACAGAGACTGTGATCAGAGATCAATCGCTCAGTCTGCCGAATTTGTACCATCATACCCCCACTGAGGGCTGTGTCCATTAACCCTCTAAACGTTTCACATTCTTTTTTCCGTGCTGTTCGAGATATTCCGAAAGCGTTTGCGCCGTATAATCCCGTGTGGCTGTGAGCGCACCGAAAGCGTCAGATCCGTCCTTTTTCGCCATCACATAATGTATTGGAGTTCGTTTGCGCCGGGTTTTTCTGAAATTCCTTTCCCCCCTTTTAAAAGTTTTATATCTTGTTAGATAATTGCAGAGGGTTGCGGACACACAATGAACTTTGACAGGAAATTTTATGGCTCACAGGGGAACCCCACTCTTGCCCTTAGGGTTAAGACATTTTCCATTGAGACATTCGTTCAAGAGGGGAAGGGGAAAAAATGAAAGACACTTGATTTCCTATCAAGTGTCTTTGTCGGTCAACTTGAGTTGAGATTTTATTGGGTTTATGAAAGAAATGCGTCCTTTGACCTAGCTTTCTATATAAATTTTTTTATTTAAACCAATCCAAAAACGCTTTAAAGTTCAATCATAAAATTAACTAGATTTTATTCCTATTTTTTAATTAATATACATTTGGAATCTTAACAAATTTAGATAGAGTATTAAACCTTACTTTTATATTGTTGACAAATTACTTTTCTATGTTTTCTTGATTGCTAAAACTCAATCTTTTTCCCCTCACTTTAAAATTATCAAATAGAGTTAAGTTTTTATATTATATCTATAAATCTCGAAAAACATCGCTAATATATATCTATAAAATATCTATGTTTAATGAGAGAATGTATGAAAACAATAAATACATTTCTATTGTTTCTATATGTTCTTTAATCACTACTTTCAGTTCTTAAAATAATAATTATTTCAATAAAATGTCAAAAACTAAAAAGAAAAAGAACGAAATCAAAATCAGAAACTGCCAAGATTTTCAATTACATAAATGAATAATTTTTAAGCTTCTTATTTCATTACTTTTCAAAATTTACTACATCAAAATAAAATAATACCGAAAAAACAAACTTTTTAATTCTGGTTTTTTCTCAATTTCAAAACCAGATATTCAGGACAGCATACATGATATTTTGTAATGTCATGTTTCGAAATACATCCAAATTTTAAATAAATAACTACACTTTCTTCAAAGAGAAGAAGAATGGTTCTCAAATTCATATTTTTCAAACTTGATTTTCGAATAATTAGTAATTAAAGCGTCGGCACACATTTATATTTGTTCATACGCATTAGTGTCAACTGTACATTTGCACAGATACTTTTAATTACTAATTATTGAAGATCAAATTAAAAGTATCCATGTGTAAAACTCTTATAATTAATCTTCTTTAAAGGATAACTGGAAGTACATGTAATTAAAATCCGACATTTTTTGTAACTTTAACAATATCAACTAGAATTTTACATATGCTACCCTGAAAATCTCTTTTCAAATTAGATAAAATATTTATGTATGTTACATCAGTTAAAATTATTAATCACAAAATTACAATCTTGAAAATTTAAAATATAAAATTCAAAATTTAATATATTTCATCGCCAGCATATTTCATATATTCGAAAGTTTTTACAAATCAGTTAAAAATCACACGTTATTAGCAAAACTAGGCTGAAAATTTGATGAATATAAAATAAAATTTTACTTGGAAGTCAGAGCTGAGATGCTAAAACTGGTATACAAAATATGAGCATATCTACAATAGTTTCTGAAATAATCATTTTAAAATCAGTCTCGAAATTTGTTCGTTATATTATACGTAAATTAAATAAAGTCAATAATAAGTAATGTTTGATGTATTCACAGATTATTAAAAATAGATATAAATGACGTTATCGCAAATGTTAAAATTTTTATAATTTTAAATTAATTGCATCACGTTATCATATTGGTAGAAGATATAAAACTTGATCTAAAATAGATGGAAAATGCATCTGCAGTGCCATAATCTTGAACAGAATACGCTATTCACTTGATTAGGTAGAGTCAGCCTTAGAACACATTTGCAAAGCTTATGGCACGCAATTTTGGGAAATACCATCTGTCAATTACGGTTTTCAGTGGAAATGTAAACACATTTTAATAACAAAGGATTTTAGAATGGACTTCCAATTCATTGTTGCGAGATAACAATACCTAAGGTAACCAAATCGTACCCTTATGTGTTGAACTCCATTTTCGGAAACCATATTCTTTAAAATCTGTACACTAAAATATTCATTTGATCCTTTTGTACCCTAAAACATTTATGAACTATATTGGCAATTTTATGCAACCTTAAAAGTTCCAACCCATTCCCATCTAAACGTGTGGCTCGGGTTCGATCCTGGGCCGCAAAAGACCCAGTGGCGAGGCTGATGCACGTTAAATTCTTGAGCCCAAAGTCCTTCCTTTGGCGTGTGTGAAATTAGAAGAGGGAGTGCCAGTGAGGTGTCGTCACTGACTGAGGTTAAAACTAGAAGTCGTCACAATGATCTTCGTGTTTGCTATCAGCGATGTTAATAAAACCTACCTTACTCCAAAGCAGTTTTATCTAAAGTTTGACTGCTTATTTGTTGGGAAGTTACACCATATGTTTTTGTTTACCGAACAGAATTGCATCATTTGGGGATCGAATACCATGGTTGAAACGGAGGTTTATACAACTTTGCTAAATATTACTAGTGCTGCTTATTTTTTCCTAGAGCAATAGGTTTTCTAAGAGAAGTAAAAAATATGAATGTTTAAAAATGTTTACACTTATTAAGACAGCAAATAAAATGACATTTTTGGTTAATTGTATAATCTGCAATAGTGCATTTTCTATTGTGAGTGTTGGACAAAGTTTAAAACAAAGATATGGATACTAATACAAAAGAAAAGTCTAGAAACGGTTCAATGTCCAAGTTAACAAAATATTTTAAACTGATAATTTTGTAATGAAAAAGCACTAAGTACATCGATTATCATCAAATACCATATCATATGTTTTAACGCGATTTTTTATTTGTGTATTAAGTTTTTAAACCCAATATTTCTATAAATTTTTTAATTGATTCTTCATTTCATCGTTCATTTTAGTTGATAACTTTAAATATTTGCTACTGTACATAAGATATGTGTTTTATATATCTTTTGAAAATTTTTAATTACGTATTTCATTTTATTTTCACGAAAAGTGATTTACAATGGTTTACAATTGCTTCCAGGGTAAATTAGTTAATTAATTATTCTAAGTATATAATTCTCTTTCAGAAATATTGAAATCTTTATTTGCATTTTCTGAAAAAATGTGATTTAAGTTTTTTTTTTTATGAAAAATCTAATTTCTTAAAAAGTATTTCATGTATTGAAATGAAATTTTACCAAAATGTTCAGTAAATTTCTAGGAATGTTATGAATTTCAAACAAATCTTTTAAGTATATAACTAATTATTTTGGAGCTATTTTTTATATTTCAAAAAGTGATATATTTGTAAAATTATAATGTGTTCATAAGTTTTGGAATAACTCAGTAAATTTAAGAGATAACTGCATTTTTCCCGCATCACAACACAGATATATATTTACAATTTTGTGTTTCACAAATATTTCTTTTTTAAATAAACAAACTGTTCCAAAGATAAGCATTAAGGTACTTTAAAGACGCTTTTGTTTAAGCATTTAATAAAAAAAAACTATTAATATTATTTTCTTATGTATCTGATATTTTTAACATTTGTAACAATTAAAAATATTGCTTATATACGATTCTTTGCATTTTTTTGTAAATTGCATAAACACTTTGATTACAATTATATTTATTTGAGAACAAGTGAACTCTGATTTATTTTATTCATGAAATACAAATTTTGAATAAAATGATTTTTTTTGCTAACGTATTTGTTTTAAGATATGCATATTATATTGAAATTTAAACTACCAAAATTTATACCTGATTTGTTATAATCGAATTTTTGATCTAATAAACACATATAGCTGTTTTTAGGTACAATTTGTAAGATGGACTATGATTAGTAGAGGAAAATTATTTTTACATATTGTGAATATTTTGGACTGAACTAAGACATATATTTTAGTCCCTTTACGGTTTGAGAAGCAAATCGTAAGCAATTTTGCGTTGAGGTTGATATTGAATATAAAAAGCTCCTCGGCTATTCAAAAATAGGGTGGTTTACTTTGAAACCAGCACACACACAGCACAAATGGAGTGCATTTTGAAATTATATGATCCGCTTCGGTCATGTTATTTAAATTTGGGAAAAAAAAACATCACCCTTTCTATAGATCAAAACATACACTCTGCTTTCTCTACAGCCAGATATTATTTTTCTATAAAACTACCCAAGAAATGAAATATGATAACCTTTTGCATTTTGAGGAAGGAACCCTTTGTGCTTACCAACACCTTCAAGGCACCCCTTGATCAAACAGCAGAAAAAATAGGATATCAAAGCACTTTATCCTAATCAAACTTACAAAATTATCATTGCATTTCTATTTTATCATATTAGAAACGTCTTAGTAAGATTAGTGAATGGTAAGCTCTTTTTTCAAAACATGCAAACAATCTTATATTTTCTTAGTCTCTTATTCAACAATGAATATAGGGTGCTTTTTTCCCGGTTAAAATCGTATTATTAAAACAAAAAAAAAAAGGTTTTAAAAGTGACAGAAAAAAAGAATTTTTCTATTGTTTGTGGCAAACAAATATTTTCAACTATTAATCCACCAATATTTTTCAAGCTATACTTCTTATTCTTCATTTGTTGAAACATTTCGATTGAAACTCAATAGATCGAGTGAATACCTTCCAAGTTCTTATGTGAATAATCTGAACCCCATTTCTGCTTGCTTGCAGCCTGCCTTACAAGATTCCCCCAAGGCAACGAAATCGCTTATCAAAGCATCGGATCTAAGCAAAAAAATTGCCAACCCAAGGAGTTGTCGTGGACCACTTGTGTCACAAAAGGGGAGAGAAATAGAAGCATCTTGCATTTTCGAAGGATTTGTGAATGAAAAGCGAAAACGTTTCGTGACCTTTAGCTGTGTTGAAGTAGATCGCTTTCAGAATAGCTTTACACAAAAAAGTAAAACGCTTGGAGGGTTAAAGTCACCTAGCAGAAAGAAGGGAGCTGGTAACTGTTTGACTAGTTGGTCTAAATCCGTTTGTGACACATCATTATTAGGTGACAGGTAAATGCAGCAGACTGTGATTAAAGTGCGAGTTTGAATTCGCACAGCCACAGCCTGCAACGATGTGGTCAGTGTAATGACGTTATGAGGACAGTTCTGGGATGCCAGGATGCAAACACCTCCAGAAGAAGGTGAAGTGACATCAACATCCCGTCGTACACAATGATATCCACCCACACGAGTTGTCATATTACTCTTCAGAAAAGTTTCCTGAAGAGCAACACAGATAGGTTGGTGCGTAGATAGTATGGATTTGAGATCCTCTAGTCTGGGTCGTAAACCACGGCAGTTCCAGGAAAAAAAGCCATTAAATGGGCGCACTGGAAGTGGAAGGTCCCGTTTCCAGGACCCTCATGGAGACATAATCTTAGGCGATGGGTGTAATATCACCGCATCACCGTCAATGACGCTGTTCTTCGCGGTTAGTTTTAGTTTTTGCCTCTGCAAAGCTTTCGACCTGGCTAAAGGCCTAGTCATATTATTTCATCATATTTTGTCTTTGACTGCAGAGCCTTAGTGTTAGGTTCTGGTGTCTTTTTGGTAGGTTGTGGTTTCTTAATGGTAGGAACAGGTTCAGGAAAATTGGTGGATTTAGATATTTTAGTAGTCTGGGTTGCCGTAGCGTTGCTTTTTCCCTGTATAGTGACTACACTGCGAGCCTCGGAATACGAAAAATTCTGCAGTGTCTTCCCCGTTGTTATTTCTTTTTCTTCGGCCCATTTCGGGCAAGAACGTGAGTATGCAGGGTGGTTGCCCTGACATTTGACGCACTTCTCTGCAGCGTTTTAGGAAGCACTCTCGTGTACTGTTGCTGTACATTGAGCGCACGTCAATTGTCCCTTACACGCGTTCTTAGAATTTCCATATCGTTTGCAATTAAAACATCTCAGAGGGTTCGGAATATATGGTCGGACGGAGAGTCGGAGATAAGCGGCCTGAACTGTCTGTGGTAGAGTAGGAGTCGAAATGGTCAAGATGAGGTGCTGGGTGTTAAGCACCTTACCATCTCTCCTAATCGTAATCCTCTGGACACCACAAACCAGCTGGTCCTACAAATTCTCCAAAATCTCTTCCTCCGACACGTTTTCCAAATCCCTTGAGGATACCACGCCACGAGAGTAATTCAAGTTTCTATGTGGTGAAGTCATTACAGGATAAGTTCCCAAGGTCTTCATACTCATTACAAGTTGAGCTTGTTTTGAGTTTGAGATCTCGATTAATAGGTCCCCAGATTGTAGCTTCTTAATGTCATTAACGGTTCCCACCCTACCCTGTATTCCCTTTTGAATCAAAAAGGGAGATATGGTTGTAAAAGTGTCGGTTTCTCTTTTTATGAGAAAGAATCTAAAATTATTTGTACTAATGTCTGATTTTTCCATACTTTCAGTTTCTACATGACGCTCAGCACGGTCAACCCATGATTGATTATTTTATTTATTTGAGTTTTTAACAGCTTTGGGAGCCAAAATCTTAATTCCTTTATTTGTCGCCATAATGCCTTAAAAAGTTACACGGAATGACTTCTAGTTCGATGGGGCCTCCGCCAGACCCCATCTCCCCACTCTTTCCTAACGTGGAAACGAGTAACCTCCGGAGAGATTCGTTCCAGCCGGACAATGAGAACTGCCCCATTACGTGCCCAGGCAGAGGCACAGTCCAAGGCTGAAGCCGAGGAGGATTTCTCGCAATGGGAGGGAGGTCACACCATCCAGCCACACTCAACCAAGGCTCTTCCTCTGGGAACATTTTGAGGATGACTTTCAGAAACTGTTACCGACGGCGCACGCAACTCCTCTCCTCGCACACCCTTTTCCAACCAGAGCCTGTTCCAAACATGCCCATGCGGTCTCTCACTAGGTACCTCCGCATGAGGGGTACTGGGGCCCCGTATTGCCAGAGCTAGGCACGCCGGAGATCGGTATTGATACGCCGTCGGCCTTTTAGTGTGTTAGTAGAGACAACAAATATATTTTTTTAATTTTAATATTTTTATAATTGTTTTTTAATTTTAATATTTTTATAATTTTTTTTTAAATTTTTATATTTTTCTAACACAAGTGTTATAACACACACACATAGTTATTATAAAACTGAGTTAGTTTAAACTGTTTTCCGCTTCATATCACAAACTATCAAGCGGAAAATCTCCCAAAGCAAAACACATGACAGGAAAAAAAGATCACTGAGGAACCTCGGGGTTGTGATGCCCGTACTCATCTGAAGAAGATGATCCCCTTGAGGTGGAGGCACTGGAGAGAAGCCGACCCCAACGGGTTAATTCTCTCCAGG